>CATOSE010000464.1:0-18418 GCA_951812265.1 Taphrorychus bicolor | reverse complement strand
TGGCGCCACTTACATATACGTACAGGCGTCTAAGCAAGATTTAGATCCAATTGCCGTTCAGACTTATTTTTCTATCAGGTTCGAGGTATACCGTACTGATGAGCTCTAATAAGAGCGAAACTAGTCTATGGTTCCTCTGCCTGATAGAGAAATGAGTCTGATACTCTGCTAAACGTCGCCCCCAGACAATATAGGTACGAAATCTCGGCCATTTGTCTGTGGGAAGTGACAATATTGCAGAAAACTGGTTTTTGGATCGCTTCACAATCATCTCGCATGCCCTAGTGGAAGCACCCGCCGTCGTCAGATGGCGCCACTTACATATACGTACAGGCGTCTAAGCAAGATTTAGATCCAATTGCCGTTCAGACTTATTTTTCTATCAGGTTCGAGGTATACCGTACTGATGAGCTCTAATAAGAGCGAAACTAGTCTATGGTTCCTCTGCCTGATAGAGAAATGAGTCTGATACTCTGCTAAACGTCGCCCCCAGACAATATAGGTACGAAATCTCGGCCATTTGTCTGTGGGAAGTGACAATATTGCAGAAAACTGGTTTTTGGATCGCTTCACAATCATCTCGCATGCCCTAGTGGAAGCACCCGCCGTCGTCAGATGGCGCCACTTACATATACGTACAGGCGTCTAAGCAAGATTTAGATCCAATTGCCGTTCAGACTTATTTTTCTATCAGGTTCGAGGTATACCGTACTGATGAGCTCTAATAAGAGCGAAACTAGTCTATGGTTCCTCTGCCTGATAGAGAAATGAGTCTGATACTCTGCTAAACGTCGCCCCCAGACAATATAGGTACGAAATCTCGGCCATTTGTCTGTGGGAAGTGACAATATTGCAGAAAACTGGTTTTTGGATCGCTTCACAATCATCTCGCATGCCCTAGTGGAAGCACCCGCCGTCGTCAGATGGCGCCACTTACATATACGTACAGGCGTCTAAGCAAGATTTAGATCCAATTGCCGTTCAGACTTATTTTTCTATCAGGTTCGAGGTATACCGTACTGATGAGCTCTAATAAGAGCGAAACTAGTCTATGGTTCCTCTGCCTGATAGAGAAATGAGTCTGATACTCTGCTAAACGTCGCCCCCAGACAATATAGGTACGAAATCTCGGCCATTTGTCTGTGGGAAGTGACAATATTGCAGAAAACTGGTTTTTGGATCGCTTCACAATCATCTCGCATGCCCTAGTGGAAGCACCCGCCGTCGTCAGATGGCGCCACTTACATATACGTACAGGCGTCTAAGCAAGATTTAGATCCAATTGCCGTTCAGACTTATTTTTCTATCAGGTTCGAGGTATACCGTACTGATGAGCTCTAATAAGAGCGAAACTAGTCTATGGTTCCTCTGCCTGATAGAGAAATGAGTCTGATACTCTGCTAAACGTCGCCCCCAGACAATATAGGTACGAAATCTCGGCCATTTGTCTGTGGGAAGTGACAATATTGCAGAAAACTGGTTTTTGGATCGCTTCACAATCATCTCGCATGCCCTAGTGGAAGCACCCGCCGTCGTCAGATGGCGCCACTTACATATACGTACAGGCGTCTAAGCAAGATTTAGATCCAATTGCCGTTCAGACTTATTTTTCTATCAGGTTCGAGGTATACCGTACTGATGAGCTCTAATAAGAGCGAAACTAGTCTATGGTTCCTCTGCCTGATAGAGAAATGAGTCTGATACTCTGCTAAACGTCGCCCCCAGACAATATAGGTACGAAATCTCGGCCATTTGTCTGTGGGAAGTGACAATATTGCAGAAAACTGGTTTTTGGATCGCTTCACATGCTCACAATTGTTTGTTTACCATACACATCAATAATTCTAAATCGTTAAAATTGTATTGCTTCTGTTGTACTTGTTTGCTCTCATAGAAAAATTATTGTTCCTAACTCGTGCGGAAAGTTTATTTTTCTACGACTGCCTTGAAAATGGACAAACGCGCACTACTAACTACCGTTGAAAATCGCATATTGCAGACAGCGTGCGCACGCTCTTTACAGAAGCGTGTGCAAAGTGCACTTACGAATGATCATTCATGAAGCAAAATCGCAATTGTAGAAAAAGTATAGTGTGCAACACGTACAAAAATCACTCGCCTACGGCTCGTGTCCAAACCGTCACACTCGTGTGAAAAGTGCAATTTTGCTGTGCACTTGACTGCTTGCACGAACGACGCGAAGCGGAGCAGTACCGTACGGGAAAGTATCACTTTCTGCACTTGTTAGGAAAACAACTATTTTCTATTTCAGTTTTAATATGTTTTTCTTCAATTATGACGTCAAAACAGTGTAGAAAAATGAAAATCTTTACCTTTCGGCACCCGTTGTCTTGTAATGTTGGTAGCGGTGACCAATCAAATGTGTTTTAATAAAGATTTAAAATAAGTAAGTGAGCTCAGTTGGTGAGGTTCAGTTGCTTCAGTTTTACGTCACCCATAGGAAGGCCCTTAGGGCCCCTGAGGGCCCCTTTGGACCTTCACGGCCGCACCCCTTTAAAAGCTTGTTGATTGCTGCAGATAAGTGTGGGCTTTCTTGGTTAGGTTAGTTCAGTTTGACTTTGCCTTTGGGTAGTTCAGATTAGTTCAGTCCAGTTTTTCCTTTGATTAGGTTAGTTCAGATATGTCTTTCCTTTGGTTTGGTCAGATCAGTTGTACTTGTCGTTTAAAATTTAAATATTAAAAAATTAATATCCTTTAGGACATTACGAATATTTCGCAAATTTTCTTGCTTTAAACTATCTAATTTGATGCCCTCTTTGTTGTAAATTTCAAAAAATAAAAAACATCAAATTTCGTAATGTTTAGTACCGACCCGACCCAAAATCTTCTTTTATTGTAGTTAGTTAATGATTACTATTATATTCAAGTCTAAATCTAAAGATTATTGTAAATGAAAATAGCGGCATTGGGGATGTTTGTCATGCCTAAAGATTCAAGGGTTCGAGAAAAAACCTAAAAAAAATTAAAAAAGTTTTTTCGTTTCTTTCCATACCTTAGAAAAATAGGAAAATTACGAAAAAAATGAAAACAAAACAAAGAATTAAGCGTATCTAAAAGAAAAAAATAAACAAACAACAACAAAAATTTGATTCTGTTAATCTAGAACAGAAAAATAAATAAATATTTAAGTATTCAAAGCGTATTCTGAAGAAAAATCGGATTTTGACTTCTCTTGATCTCGTCTTGATCTTGATCAATTTTAACGCTATTAACATTGCTGTATATATAACTTAACCCTGGAGTTTT
The DNA here is from genome assembly GCA_951812265.1 of Taphrorychus bicolor. Taxonomy (NCBI): domain Eukaryota; kingdom Metazoa; phylum Arthropoda; class Insecta; order Coleoptera; family Curculionidae; genus Taphrorychus; species Taphrorychus bicolor. The sequence continues at coordinate 15,151 of CATOSE010000464.1, read as the reverse complement.
TGAAAGAGTCGGATGGAATGAGGTAAAAATGATTTCTTGCATCCGAGCTGAAGACGCCCATTTCGAACAGATTTCGGCATTTTTGGTAATATAATGTTTATACTTTTTTTTTAATGTAAAAGTGTTTTTGTGTGATAAATCAGAAACAAAGGTCGATAAAAAAGTGTTTGTAATAATGTAACAAATAAACGACGGTCGTTTAGGTTCTACTGTTTCCTGTTTCTTTCAGCTTGGCTGTTCCTCTAACCATACTCCAAATCTAAAAGTGTTCGTATGCATAGTTTTTGAGTAAATGGCTTTTAAGTGTCAGTTCAATAAATATAAACAAAGTTTTGTAACAAATAAACGACGGTCGTTTAGGTTCTACTGTTTCCTGTTTCTTGTAGCTTGGCTGTTCCTCTAATATCAGATTTTGTAAACATGTGTTACCTTGGCGTTGAGAGTTAACGTGGAGTTAGCTGCGTTTTTTGCCTATATTTAACTCTCAGGGCAGAGAAACTCATCTTTATAAAACCAGGCATAACAATATTCTAAATCTAAAAGTGTGCCTACGCATAGTTTTCGAAAAAATGGCTTTTAAGTGTCAGGTTTTAATAGCCAAGCTGCAAGAAACAGGAAACAGTATAACCTAAGCAACCGTCATTTATTTGTTACCAGACTTTGTTTATATTTGTTGAACTGACACTTAAAAGCCATTTCCTCAAAAACTATACATAGGAACACTTTTATATTTGCAGGGTGGTTAGAGGAACAACCAAGCTGCAAGAAACAGGAGACGCTAGAGCCTAAACAACCGTCGTTTATTTTGTTATAACTCCTTGTTTACATTTCTTGAACTGACACTTGAAAGTCATTTCCTCAAAAATTGTTCTTATATGTAGCTGCTCTCCTCATGATATCATTTCTAAAAATATAAATACAAAAATTAAAAAAAAAAATCCTTGGACACTGATCGCTCGGGTATTTTCGCTAAAATTGCTGCTGAAATGGGATTGCCAAATTCACATCAGTAATAAAAATACAATACATATTCATATATAAAATATAATATTAATATACAAATAAAAATGTAACTTATTTTTACGTATTTACCTCTTCTGCATGTTTTTTCAACCTGTTTTTTTCTTAAAATTGAGATTCTCTGATACATCGAAATCAGCACGTGGATTAATTGTTAACACGACTTTCTCACGAAACACCAAATTTTTAGTTTTGAGGGATTTTTAGTAAAATTTTATATATTACGATCCAAACATTTATTCTACCAAAAACAAGAAGTTAGAAGATTTGAAGTAGGTTGACTTATTTGACATGTTGTATACAGCCTATTATTAAATTTAGCAAAAATTGAGTAATTTTATAATTATACAGAGATAAAACAAAAAAGTTATAATTTGATTTTTCTTTTTTTCAGTATATTTTAGCAACTTGGGACAAGAGCACTTTTTTAGCATAAAATACTTTAAAGTTTTAAATTTTCAAATTAAAAGAAAACAAAAAATCGAAAACATAAAAAATGAGACGCCTGTGGTTGCAACTACTGAAAGATGATTTTTACATAACAAGAATTGACAGATAGCCTAAGTATGGGCTTTCTCGATAAAAAACAAACTAAGAAATTATAAAGAAAAACAATGTCAAAGGGCCATCTTCAAAGCGCCCTTAGAAGAACTATTTGAATTCGACGATCTAATTTAAATTGGCATAGAAACATCTCTAGAATATGTTGTTTTCATTTGGCGGTTTTGTTTCCGAACACCCTGTATAATCTAGTTGGTCAAATGCCTAAAGCTGAAATAGTGCAAATTTTCGGAGCCTCGGACATTTCAAAACATATTGAACTGCAAACCGGAAATTCTTTTCAAAACTTTTTACAGCTCAGCAGAGTAAAAGAGTGAGACAGGGTGAGAAGAGCCACGAATAGGTTGGTATATCAATTAAAAAGATAGCCAGGGAATATCAGACTATGGTAGACTAGTACATGCGAGTCTAACATACCTCCACAAAGTAACGGATAGGAATTCGGAACCCAAGAGGAGTTGCAGGCTGGGACAAAAAAGTCAGCAGTGGCAGAGCACGCTCTCTCTGTAGGTCACAACATCTTTTTCACTCGCAGCGTTTCAATCCGAGACTAACGAGAGAGGCCATTGAGGTCTTTAAACACCACAATAATTTCAACACGAAGGAGGAAAGTTTCTTCGACATACTTCAAGTGCACCGAAACCCCCGCGCCACCACTACCCCTACCCCAGTCCTTCTACTGCAGCCCGACGATCGAAGTCATCGTCGGGAAGCACGGGAAATCACTTCGCCTATTGCCTCATTGCCTTTGATAATGTCTGCAGCCGCTGTAGACGAAACATTAGGAAGAAATTCAATTGGACCACGGCTTCAAGGCCCGAAAATTACTTTAAATTGTATTATTGTATGTTATAACCCGAAGTTTTTTCATAACTGAATTCGCTACAAGGTTTTTACCCACATCGCATCTTTGCGTTTTCTCTTTATAGAGATATCTAGATATAACTTGTATAGGGACATCACTTTAAGAGTCTACCCTAATTAGCTTCTTTCCTATTTTCAATAAAAAGTTTCTAATTCTGTATTTAGAAGATTTTTTAGAGTTATATGCACAGCGTCTAAAAATCCGAATAATTTGATATTTGGCCACATTAAACTTCAAGCAAGATCAATCTCCAAATTCACATTATGCAGACTCGGTGCATATCACCTTTAGACGTCAAATGTTCCTATACTTTCTGCTTCTGTTTCATTATAGAATATAATTTTGCAACTATAAAGCAAAAAAATTGCACTCCGTATAACATATCCTGTCATCATTAGCCAAACTCTCAACAAAATTCTATAGTGGATTTCTATTGAACTTTTCAAGTCAGAATTCTAACTTACTATTGTCAGACTCAGCTCTGACGATACTCAGTTTTTAGGTGACAGCTCTAGAACACCTGTTGCATAGTTTTGCAAAATTTAGTCTAAAATAGCCAATCTGAGGTAAATAAAAATATTATAAAATGTATTTTATTTTTGCAAAAAGTAAGAAATTTTGAAAACCTGATAAAAATTCAACTTTTTTGTGCAAAGTCATGTTAAAATAAAATTTTATTTTATTAGTTTTTGAAAATTTTTTGATGAATTTGCTTAAAAAAAAATCTAAAAATTATGAAAAATACATTCTCAAGTGTTTTCCGGGCTTTGAAGCCGTGATCCAATGAAATTTCTTTCTAACTTTTATTGTACAGCTGAGGCAGACTTTATCAAAGGCGAAGTGATCCCCCGGGCTTCTTGACGATGACTGTTTCGACTGTGGTGAGCTCCGTGGTATTTATTCCCCCGCCGTCGCGCTGCTGTGCAGGTACTAGGTGGGGAGGGGGGGGGGGGGGGTAGTGGTAGCGCGGGGTTTCGGCGCACTTGAAGTATGTCGTACAATTCGCTTCCAGTCTGCATGTACACACCTATCTGCGTTTTTACATAATCAGGATCCGTGGCCTTACCCGGATCAAGATCGGGTAATGAATGGCGATATTTCGATGCATCGTCATGGAATGACGTATATGATCCTGATTAACCTAATCTACCACCCCCGGCGGTTTAAGCCGTCGTTTCTAACCTGAAACTGTAAACAAGTAAACTGAATGTTTATTTCTTTATATTATGAGATTATTTTGATATTTTGATTGTTTTAGTTGTATATCTATTAAGAAGGGAGTTTTCAGACGAGTTATTTCTTGATGATAATCAAGAGATTATTGATGTTATAAATTTTGGATTGACACGTAGAATATACGATAGAGGTAATTATTTTGATGGTATGCACGATCCCTCTTTTTCGAAGATTTTGACTCACTAAACGCTTTTTCACTACATCCAGTAAATAATCTTTTTTTGTAGGAATAAAATTGAGAATACGTTGAGTAATATTACTACTAGAATTAGTCCTGTCTCTTCAGCCATAGAAAATTAGGAAAGTACAAAATATTCGATGAACCCAATTCAAATTGTGGCCATTGTCGCCAATGTGGTAAGCAGATGTGGCGAGATAAAGGCAATTTAGAAGTAAATACCATTGTTCCCACGTACTCAGTGGATCAGTTAAGCGAGCTACGTTGCATCGAAATTCAAGCCCTAGCGGCGATCCAGATTAGCTAATCGGGATTAGAGTTGAAATACGGCGCATATGGACGTTAAAAACGTAATTTCCTCCTTCCTGTTGAAATTCTTGTCGTCTTTAAAGATCTCACTGGTCTCTCTTGTTAGTCTCGGATAAAAACACTGCGATTGATATGATATTGATCTCACCTCGTTGAAAACTATGTGGTGACCTTCAAAGAAAGCGTGCTCTGCTACTTCTGACTAATGGGTTTGTCACAGCCCCCAACTCCTCTTGGGTTCCGTAATCCGTTGACTCTGCGTTTTGTGGTGTCACAGCTGCATGAAACTTGGTGCCGATAGGGTATCTATATAGGGATCTCAAGCTATGTTGTATTGTACATGTAGTTTTAACATTGTGCTTTTCTAGCAGCCTGTCCATCCTCTCCTTTACTTGGTAGATGTATGGTAATAATAATAATAATAATAATAATATTCTTTATTGCCATCCAAATCCTCCCGGGACATTAGCAACGTCAAAAACAAGAAAGCAACAACAAGTACAATAATTTGAATACACATAAAAATGAGGACCAGAGTCCACTTAAATGCTAACATCATAAAGACACTCATCAAGTAGGTATTCTATAGCTTTTTGCTTAAATTTGTGTACATGAATTTCTGACTTTATATAGTCAGGAAGTCTGTTATATGCCCTAACAGCCTTATACAGAACTGCTTTTTGGAAGAATGCAGTTATGTGATTTGGTACACTCAAGTTCTCTCTATGTCTCGTAGTGATGGTCATGTTATCTGCATAATGCTGTGCATTCGTTTCAAAGAGGGTCGGATTTTTTTTTACAAAAAGAACCAAGGACATTATATATAAAGATGGTGCAGTTAGCAGTCTTAAATCTACAAAATGTGGTCGAGCTGACTCACGAGGGCGTAATCTCAAGAAACATCGAATGATTCGTTTTTGGGCAATGAAAACAGCCTGGGCTCCCCTCGATGAACCCCAGAACATTATGCTGTATGACAGCACAGACTGCACAGACGCAAAGTAAAGCTGCCGCAGAGAATCCAGAGCAACCTGATGGCGCAATCTCCTAGCCAATGCACAGAAACTGTTTAGCCTATTTGTGACAAGCTCAGTTTGCCGGTCCCAGCAGAGTCCCGAGTCCAGATATACTCCTAAAAACTTTGTGGTGTCTGTCTCTGGAATAGACCTCCCATTACATCTGACGTATAGTGATCGCTCCCTTCCACCTTTTCTGCCAAAAGACAACAAGCCAGTTTTATCAGAGTTTAGATTTAGAAAACTATGGTTACACCAGTTCTGCATTGAGGCCACAGAACGCTTTTCTTCATCTTCTCCCGTTGTTCCTTCCTGGCACTCTACATTCCTTGAACGAATGGCCCTATCGAACTTATCCTTGTTGTATCTATTTCAACCAAAGGCTCTTTCCAGATGCTTCATTTCCCGTTCCAATTCAGCCAGCTTACAAATTCTCTTGCCTCTTACAGACAGAGTCTTTATGACTTCCGTTTTCTGTCGAGGACGATGATTTCAACCTTTATTGGATATCGATCAGTGTGTGTCGGTTTTCTATTATATAACAGTGTGCGCAAGCTTCCCATTCGGCATCTTTGATACTAAGACATCCAAAAACGGTAGGCATCCTTCCTTTTCCATCTCCATAGTGAATTGAATTTGGGGGTTGATAGAGTTGAGGTGTAAGAAGAAGTTTTAAAGTTCGCCCTCGCCGTTGCTCCAAATAAGAAAGGTGTCGTCCACATATCGAAACCAGCTCTATGGCCTCTTATTTGCCATTGCCAACCCCTAGGCCTCGAAAATAGTTGGCTATTACTGCCTAAGGGGGCTGCTGATACCTATCTCTAATTCATCAGATTCCTCTTCCTAGTAGTAGTAGACATCTTCCTTTCATTGAAAATATGTAGTGGTTAGGCAGTGTTGGAACCACTTGGCAATATCTTGTGGAAATTGCCAAGTGGTTGTGGATTGCCAAATGTTCCATGGCAGCCTATCCCGTACCGGAGATTCTTCGCACCCTCTGCTCGCTTCCTTGGCCTTCCGCTTCCTTGGTCGGGGGTAGGCGGAAATTACGGGGGTTTTAACCATTTGTCCTACCACGCTGGCCACTGCGGAATGGTATGGTAGTTATGGAATATGAGAAGAGATATTTGGCTTTTGGTTAGGATAAAGGGTTAGGAACTCAGTATCTCCCAGTTTAGGTACGGGAGGTAATTCAGGGCTCGCGTAGACAGGGTGGTATTATTGAAGCAGACCTGTCCCTGTCAGGACCACAGAGTGCAAAATTATAGACCCATTAGTTTACTGTCGCATATATAAGCTGTTTATATCAAGCTCGGCAATATCAAAGCTCGGGGTATATCAACCCCGAGCAGGCATCATCAAGTTCCTTATCGAAAAATGCATCAAGTATATTAAAACCCTCTGCATAATTTTCGTCGGCTACGAAAAAGCGTTCGACACAGTAGACCAGCATGTTTTCCGTATCGATCATAGATACATCGAGGTCATCAAACACGTGTACCGAAGAGTAAAATCTTGTGCTAAACTGCAGGATGATTCCCTGGACTTGATTGCACGAGGTTTACGCCAGGGAGATGTCATGTCGCCAAAGTTATTCGCAACTCTCCAAAAATATATGTTCAGCAGGCCGACTTTGGTGACATGGGCATGAACATAAACGGCGAAATGTTAAACCATCTGAGATTCGCCGACGATATCTTAATTATGGCAGGTAGTATGAACGAAGCAAAACAAATGCTACAGAGGCTTAAGGAGGCATAGAACTCTGTTGGACTCAAAATCAACACTAACAGAACTCAATACATGACAAATCTTGTTATGAGTGAAGCAATCAAGATATACGGAGTAAGTGTAGAACAAGTAAAGTTCTATAAATACCTTGGTCACGAAATCTCTATTTTAATAGAGACAACCAAACTCGTGAAATATCAAGAAGAATCGGCGTCAAATGGGCGATCTTTGGAAGGCTGCGCAATATCTTTAAATCAGACATTCCAATGTGCCTAAAAAAGAAAAGTATTCGACCAGTGCGTAGTGCCGGTGCTTAGATACGGAGCTGAAACACTTACCCTCAGAGGGAACACTACAAATAGAATAAGTATCACGCAGAGGAAAATGGAAAGGTATATCGCTAAGAGACGGGATACCAAATATAATATTAAGGGAGAGGTCCGGAGTGACGGACGCGGTTACCTGTATAACAACCTTAAAATGGAACTGGGCCGGACATGTGGCACGACTTTCGGACAATCGCTGGATAAAGAGGATACTTGAGTGGAGACGTGCCAGGACGCATATAGAGGTAGAGGCCGTCCACTAACCAGATGGATAGAGGCAGCAAAAGATCGGCAAGGATGGAAGAAGCTACGGGAGACCTATGTCCTGCAGTGGACGCGATTGGTCGATTGATGATGATGATGATGATGATGTTCCATGGTTTCCTTAATGGGTACCATCGTGAACAGCGAAACAACATCGAAGCCAACGAGAATTCCTCCTGGAGAAAGAGTCGATGGTTGCATTTTTTTGACAAAATGAGTGGAGTCTTTTATAAAGCTGTCAGTATTTCCTATTTTAGATTGCAGCAGTTTCAAGAGGTGGGCTTCCCACGGTGCTCATGATGGATATCAGTGGCACATCTGGTTTGTGGATCTTCGGCAAACCGTACATACTTGATGGGAGGGCTTCTGAGTTTTTAAGCTTAGTCATTTAATCCGATGCCACGTCCTTGATTAAATTATTGGTGGCCCTCAGAATCCGGGCGGTTGGATCACGAGTTAGCTAGTTGTAGGTGGTGGGATCTAAGAGTGTCCTGATGTTTCCTTCGTAATCCGATGTTGACATTTCAACTTTATCTGCTAGTAAAATGAAAATATCCTTGTCTTTGTTCAAGGCTTTCAGAGCTTTTCTTTCTGCAAAGGTGAGGTTGCTTTTTGGTGGTTTTGCGCGTTGTAGAATTCATGACGTCTACCGAAAACAATTTCAACAGGAAAGAGGAAATTATGTTTCTAAACACAGACTGGAAGCGAGTTCTACGACATACTTCAAGTGCGCCGAAATACCGCGCCACCACTACCTCCACCCCAGTCCGTCCACTGCAGCGCGATAGCGGGGGAATAAATACTGCGGAGCTCACCACAGTCGAATCAGTCATCGTCGAGAAGCACGGAAGATCACTTCGCCCTTTGCCCCATTGCCTATGATAATGACTGCCGCAGCTGTAGACGAAACATCAGAAAAAAATTCCTGACGTTTCGTCTACAGCGTCTATAGTTAGGAATCAGTCACGTTTTCAAATTTTAAAGATTTTACCGGTTTACATTTATAGCTACTGTTGATATAGAAAATTCATACTTCATACACATTCAAAATAAAACGTATCAAAATTCCAATTATTATTTAATTAATTTATTTATTTAAAATTCATTATTAACCTGATAGGTGCTTGTCCAAAGTTGCCATGTCCAAATTACCTTAACCTCTCGACGGAAATGAAGCACTTTCCGCCTTGATACATAATATACTATTCCGAACTTCAGCATATACTAACAGCATGAAATTTAGCCATTGGACAACTTAGACATTATGTGCAAATGGTGGTGCAAAGTCCATTTTTCAAATATCAATAGGCAAAAAGGTGGTTTTATGTCGAATTTCTATTCTTGAACCAATCGATTTAAAGTTTTCCCAAAAAAGTATTTTTCTATATGCTCAAAGAAAAATATTTGCGAGTTGATACATAAAATTAGAATATTAACTACTTCTCCATAACTGGCGCGGTTGTATTATACCGTCATATAAGGCCCAAAGATATGTGTTATAGTTCTCCTCGTTATCGAAATACCTTATTCTTCTATGACTGGAAATATTACAAGCTAACGAGCACTTGCTGTTTTCACAGACAACATAAACTTGATATATAGGTTATAATACTACTCTTTTTGCCGTAGGAAGACTTAATTTTCCGCTTCAACAGACAGCCTTTGGAGAAACAAACAATTGATTTCTGCTATAAAATTTTGATCGATGCTTCGGCAAAACTATCTGTTTTACTAATTCCAAAAGTTCTAAAACCAACACGCATTATCTACATATATATAGGGGATATATAAAACTAAGGCCTAACCCACAATCGAATGTAGCGAGGAATCTTGTCGGTATGTAGAAGAGACACTTATTGTTCTGTAAATCACTGTAATGTCCCCGCACGACTTCATTTACATCTTTTGTCCTTCTCCGATAAATACGACATGGCCGAAGTACGAAAGAGATAATGATAGGTACTTTGTGTCATGTTTTGTTATTACAAGTCCCTGGGTATCTTGTAGAATAGGTGTTAACTGACGTACGTGGTACCTTAGATAGCTAATAGCTGGTTTAAATCGTAGCAAATTCTATACAGGGCGAAATTGGACACGCGTACAGATACTTCAACACTTTCTATGCAGTATACATAAAAGTGGATATCATTAAGGACAGGCATTATTCGAACGCCATGTGGGCGGTATTATCTGCCTTCTTGGGTCAGGTTTAAATATGCAAGAAAATTAGCTTTCTTTGTGTAATTCCTGCACTTAATAACATCTTTTTACTATTAAAGGCTGTCCCACAGTAGCGATCTGCTATATCATCCTTCTTTTAACACAGTGAGAGTTATGATAGCCCCTTATATTTATTGAAACTTTAATTAGGGATTCGTTTTTTCTTTCGTAAATAAACCTCAATATTACTGTTATCAAATCTATTTGTGGTTTATTTGAGAAAGTCAATTTGCTTGCTGATCTCGTAAGAGTTACTTTTCTTAAGTTAGTGCAGACGTGGTGGAAGCTAATTGCACCTGTTAAATTATTCCTGCCTTGCATGCCTTCCAGTTAATCAGTATGCAAGAGAGCAACTAAAAGTATTCGAAAAGTTCTTATAAATCACTTCCAACGCATAAACAAGCTTCTGTCCATTTTCTATCTGAATCTGAATACTCGGGATTCTCACGAACTACTGCAAAAAAGTAGGTAGATACAGCCTGCTCAGCTACACACATCTCATTTAAATTTGTTATTTCACCTACCATTTCCCACATGCAGTAAAGTGTAGACAAAGTGACACTTCGAATGAACAGAAAACTCATTTGCCTTTTCGATTTATGCAGGTTGCTGTGGTCGATCTTAAAATGTTCTGGTTTAGTTTATTTGGACCATATTGAATTGGTGGGCGGATAGAGAGTAGGTATTCTGGTATTGTGGAGTTGTGTCACGAGTTAAACAATAGCTGCCTGATTTGTATCATTGGAATACCATTAGGAGTATTTATTAATACGTGTCTAAAATACTGTGTTGGTTTTTTAGTTGAACTTATCCTGTATAGAACTAAATAGAAGTCAGTTTATAATCTGAGTCCTTTGCGTATTATAGTAATTGAAGGATTTAGTTTTTCGACTGAATTGTTCAAAATTTCATATTCAAGTTATATTTAGTTTCTTGTTTTCCGATAGTCTCTCTCTTGCTTCCGTCAGGTGGCATTGTTGTTTGTTTATAATTTATATTTGTGATATTAAAAGTCAGCAGTAGCAGAGTACGCTCTCTCCGAAGGTCACGACATCCCTTTCAACGTTCTTGAAGTAATTCGTTTATAGAACATAATCTGGCTAAACTATTCTAACAATTGGTAAAAATTACTTTTTTCTTAATAAAATAATTGATATTTTACTAAAAATCCTTACAAAAATCAAATTTGATGTTTTCTAAGAAAGTCAGTGTAAACTTGATCGATTGTGGCCAAAATACCAAATGGAAAGTTTCAAATTTTAGGACAAAATCAGACAAAAACTGACTGGTAAATTACACTTTTGGATTAAAATTTGCAACTCTCCCAGACTTAAAATTCAAATTTTGATGTTTCTGAACTAATTCTATTATAGAACAGAATCTGGATAAACTGATTTTAATAAATGGCAAAAATTCCTTTTTTCTTAATAAAATAATTGAAATTTTACTAAAAATCCATTCAAAAACCAAATCTGATTTTTTCTAAGAAAGTCAGTGTAAATTTGATCGATTGTGGCCAAACTACCAAATGGAGAGTTTCAAATTTTAGGTTAAAATAAGAAAAAAATTGACTAGTAAATTACACTTTTGGACTAAAATTTGAAACTCTCCCAGAATTTTGATGTTTTTGAAATGGTTGTATTATAGACCAGAATCTGGCTAAACTGATTCTAATAAATGGTAAAAATAACTTTTTTTCTTAATCAAATAATTGATAATTTACTAGATCCCTAAAAAAAAATCAAATTTGATGTATTCTGAGAAAGTCAGTGTCAATTTTCCCGATTGTGGCCACAATACTAAATGAAGTGTTTCAAATTTTAGGACAAAATAATACAAAAACTGTCTGGTAGATTACAACTTTGGACTAAAATTTGAAACTCTCGCAGATCTAAAATGCAAATTTTGATGTATTTGTAATTCTATTATAGAAGAGAATCTGGCTAAACTGAGTCTAATAAATGGTAAAAATTACTCTCTTTTTTCTTAATAAAATATTGGATATTTTACTAAACATCCATACAAAAACCAAATTTGCTGTTTTCAGATAGAGTCAGTGTAAATTGCCTCGATGGTGGCCAAAATACCAAATGGAGAGTTTCGAATTTTAGGATAAAATAAGAAAAAAATCGACTGGTAAATTACACTTTTGGACTAAAATTTTAAACTTTCTTAGGCTTAAAATGCAAATTTTGATGTTTTTGAAATAATTCTATTATAGAACAGAATCTGGCTTAACTGATTCGAATAAATGGTAAAAATTGCTTTTTTTTTAATAAAATAATTGATATTTTACTAAAAATCCATACAAAAATCAAATTTGATGTTTTCTAAGAAAGTCAGTGTAAACTTGCTCGATTGTGGCCAAAATACCACATGGAGAGTTTCAAATTTTAGGACAAAATCAGACAAAAACTGACTGGTAAATACACTTTTGGACTAAATTTTGAAACTCTCCCAAACTTAAAATGCAAATTTTGATGTTTTTGATGTAATTCTATTATAGAACAGAATCTGGCTAAACTGATTCTAACAAATTGTAAAAATTACTTTTTTCTTAATACAATAATTGATATTTTACTAAAAATCCCTACAAAAATCAAATTTGTTGTTTTCTGAGAAAGTCAGTGAAAATTTGCTCGATTGTGGGCAAAATACCAAATAGAGAGTTTCAAATTTTAGGACAAAATAAGACAAAACTGACTGGTAAATTAGACTTTTGGACTAAAATTTGCAATTCTCCCAGACTTAGAATCCAAGTTTTGATGTTTTTGAGGTAGTTCTATTATAGAACAGAATCTGGCTAAACTGGTTCTAATAAATGACAAAAATTACTTTTTTCTTAATAAAATAATGGAAATTTTACTAAAAATCCATACAAAAATCAAATTTGATGTTTTTTAAGAAAGTCAGTGTAAATTTACTCGCTTGTGGCCAAAATACCAAATGGAGAGTTTCAAATTTTAGGACAGAAATGAGACAAAAACTGACTGGTAAATACACTTTTGGACTAAATTTTGAAACTCTCCCAAACTTAAAATGCAAATCTTGATGTTTTTGAAGTAATTCTATTATAGAACAGAATCTGGCTAAACTGATTCTAACAAATTGTAAAAATTACATTTTTCTTAATAAAATAATTGATATTTTACTAAAAATCCCTACAAAAATCAAATTTGATGTTTTTTAAGAAAGTCAGTGTAAACTTGATCGATTGTGGCCAAAATACCAAATGGAGCGTTTCAAATTTTAGGATAAAATAAGAAAAAAATCGACTGGTAAATTACACTTTTGGACTAAAATTTTAAACTTTCTTAGGCTTAAAATGCAAATTTTGATGTTTTTGAAATAATTCTATTATAGAACAGAATCTGGCTTAACTGATTCGAATAAGTGGTAAAAATTGCTTTTTTTTAATAAAATAATTGATATTTTACTAAAAATCCTTACAAAAATCAAATTTGATGTTTTCTAAGAAAGTCAGTGTAAACTTGCTCGATTGTGGCCAAAATACCAAATAGAGAGTTTCAAATTTTAGGAAAAAATCAGACAAAAACTGACTGGTAAATTACACTTTTGAATTAAAATTTGCTTCCCAGACTTAAAATGCAAATTGTGACGTTTTTGAAGTAATTCTATTATAGAACAGAATCTGGCTAAACTGATTCTAACAAATGGTAAAAACTGCTTTTTTCTTTATAAAATAATTGATATTTTACTAAAAATCCCTACAAAAATCAATTTTGATGTTTTCTGAGAAAGTCAGCGTAAATTTGCTCGATTGTGACCAAAATACCAAATGGAGAGTTTCAAATTTTAGGACAAAATCAGACAAAAACTGACTGGTAAATACACTTTTGGACTAAATTTTGAAACTCTCCCAAACTTAAAATGCAAATTTTGATGTTTTTGAAGTAATTCTATTATAGAACAGAATCTGGCTAAACTGATTCTAACAAATTGTAAAAATTACTTTTTTCTTAATACAGTAATTGATATTTTACTAAAAATCCCTACAAAAATCAAATTTGTTGTTTTCTGAGAAAGTCAGTGAAAATTTGTTCGATTGTGGGCAAAATACCAAATAGAGAGTTTCAAATTTTAGGACAAAATATACGAAGACGTAGAAGGGCCAACACAATTTTTTTTCTTAAATTCCGAGTTCAAAGTCGGAATTTAGTTAAATTCCGAGTTTAAACTCGGAATTTAGTTAAATTCCGAGTTTAAAGTCGGAATTTAGCTAAATTCCGAGTTTAAAGTCGGAATTTAGTTAAATTCCGAGTTCAAAGTCGGAATTTAGTTAAATTCCGAGTTTAAAGTCGGAATTTAGTTACATATGATTCACAAATCAGTGGCGTAGACGCAAGAACAATATTGTACAAGAACGGCAAAAAAATGTTTAAAAGACGGATCAATATTTTGTTAACTACGACTTCATGGTGGGTGTCCTAACTTTAAGACTCCTCTAGTGATTACATTTAAGAGCTGTGATCGATATCACGGGACGTTTTTTGCAGTTTTTTGTTTTTTTTTGTCGACAAGAAGAGTTACGGGACGTTTACAAAAAGTTTTGCACCTTTCTATAAATTACAGTGTTTTGCGGGAATACCCGCGCCAATAAAACTAATAGACTTTAAAAGTTCATTGATTTGAAAATCGTTGGCGAATATTGACAGTTAATAATGACAAACAAATAAAAGTGTAGAGATAATAAAATAAAAAAGTAAACTGCTAACAAAAAAGATCGATACGACCTAATTTTTGGCAATTTTCAAGGCGTTTTATCTCAGAAATCATTTACGATAAATTCATAGTTTAAAAAGGCTTTGAAAGAACTTTTCTTCTAGAACTAACTATCTGAACCAATCTTTAACTAAACCAGTTTTATCATTGTGATACGGCGCCAAAATGTAAAATTTGAACTCATTGCATTATTTGATATCTACGGTAAATCTTAACTTTTCAACTTTGTCATGTCATTTTATAGGCTTGATAGATATCTCGGGACATGTTCGGCGGTTTTTGTTTTTTTGCTCGAGATAAAGTTACAGGGTATTTTCAAAAAGTTTGAAGTATTTTTATTTTTTGCTCGGTATAGCAGTGTAGGTCACCCGATTTTAATGATATAAACTAAATTTAAAAGCTCATTAAGTACAAAATTAGTGACGTAGAACTCTAGTTCATAAAGATTGCTTCGGATGTTTTCGCAAAACTTTAATATTACTTCTGTGACATCATCACTGTTAATGATTTCCCAGCTCCTTTGCTGTAACTTCAAAAATGTACTATTAACTTAAGTGAAGTGTTATTTAATAGGTTTGCTAAATATCGGAACGGTTTTGGGGATGTTTGTTTTGTGGTCTCAAATAAGATACGAGTGCAATTCAAAAATTTAATGAGGTAAACTAAATCTACGAATTTATGT
>CATOSE010000463.1:0-24176 GCA_951812265.1 Taphrorychus bicolor | reverse complement strand
AGATACCGCCTGGCCTCGAACTCCATGTCCGGAACGACCAGCCGGAACACGCCGCCGGGCTTCAGCAATCGGATTGTGTTGGCAAGTGCGACGCGCAGGTCTTCAAGCGCCAGATGCTCCAGTACATGCGAACAGTAGACAGCATCTGCGCTGGCATCGGGTTCGGGCAGCCCTGCCACTACATCGCCATACCGGACGGTGTCGGCGAAACGCTGGCTGTTGCGGGTATAAAGGCGTCCGATCAGCGGAATGCGCTCGAACCGAAGGGTGGGCGAAGCGTCGTAGTTCACCCAGGTGGCCGGTCCACCCTGGCCACAGCCGTACTGAACGAATTTTTCGGTCATGGGAATTCCATCATGGTCGGAACGCAATGGCTTCGTCGAGGAACGCGGTCATTCTTGCCGTCATGGCTTCGGCAGTGAACGTGGCGAATGCCGTCCTGTCCAGTTCGGGAGGTTGCGGCATGAGCACGAGCCCGGCAAGCGCGGAGCAGGTCTCCCGCACTGCCATGTCGTCGGTCTGTTCCGCGCCGAACGTCACGACAGAGCCGGCCGCCGTCTTGCGTACAAAGGCGGCCGCACCGCTCGCGTCGTGAAAGATCGACAGAAGGGGGCGTTCGGCGAGCGCATAGGGGTAGACCTTGGAGGCCGTGTAGGCCGCGTCATCGGAACCGATGACAAGCAGTGCATCAGCATCAAGCAAGTGACGCAGTGAGTTAAAGTAGGCCAGTCGGTCAGGGTTCTCGAACACCTGTTCTGCAACTCCCTCCCGTTCCGCCACCGGCATGATTGTTCGTGCGCCATGACCCGCGCGCGCGTAGCTGGTGCCGTAGAATTCGAACCGCAGGCGACTGAAGGTCTCGTGCGACTGGTCCAGTCCCGACCGCAGCGCGCGGAACAGGATTGTCAGCGCCCGCGCCATGTCCGGTCCGCCCCGGCCGACGTAGCGCACGACAACCTGTGACGGGTCCGCTGACCTTTCCGTCTCGGGAAGGGTTCGTGCGATGTCCATGTCGCCGACCGCCGCCGCGAAGGGGCAGCGTCAGTTCGGGCCTGCCGCGGAGGGCGGGATAGCGCTCCTGAACTGTCCGGATGTAGGGCTCTGAAACGGCCAGCACACCGGCAGCCTCCGGCATCGTGCGGGCTTCCAGTTTCGACTTCTGCCAGTAATCGAAGGCGAACTTGCGCGGGCGCTTGTCGCGCGGCAGCGACAGGTAATAGTCGTTGCGCCACGGGTCCTGCAGATCCACGACGAAGGGGACGCCGAATTTCCGCTTCCAGTGCGGACCGTGCGCGATGGCCGTGAACACCGTCGTCGTGAAGAAGATCAGGTCCACGGGATGCCGTGCCAGATAGGCATCCACGGCGCGCCGCAACTGCAGCCAGCAGCGAAATCCGAGATTGCCCAACCCCACCTTGCGCGTCAGGCGCGGTGAGAAGGCCCGCACGTGATGAACTTCAATGTCGTCGGGAATGGTCTGAAGCAGCAGGGGGTCGGAGGCTGTCTCGCAGTCAGCGGGGTCGACGGCAAAGACGACCGGTTCCCAGCCGTTGGCCCGCATCCAGGGCAGGGACTGGCGCAGCCGGTGCATGTCCGCGGCGTTGACCGGCGGAAAGTGCGGCGAGATGCAGAGCACCCGTTTCAAGCGTCTGCCGCTTCCAGATAGCCATTCACCTGATGTTGCAGGCGCGCCTTCGAAAGCTCCCAGGAGAAATGCTGGTCCAGGGCCGAGACGGAAGCGGCTGCGGCGCCTTTCAGGGTCTCGGCGTTCTCGATCAACGGTCGCAGGGTCTCGGCAAGGGCCTGCGCATCGTCCTGTGGAAAGATGCGCACCGCTTCGGGTGCGGGTCGCGGCAACCTCCTTCTGTCCGGCGGTATCACTGGCCACGATCGCGAGGCCGGCGCGCATGTACTCGAAGACCTTGTGGTGATGGTCAGGTGCCGGCTGGCACAGTCTGAAAGTTCCCCGCAATAGCCGATATCGTGCTCGCTCAGCCGCGACAGCAGTTCCTCCTGCGGCACCTGGGCATGGACGTGGACACGATTCCGCACTTCCGGTGAAAGCCGGGCCAGGAGTTCCTGCATGAACCCGGGGCGAGGGGTCCCGCGCAGGTGCAGCTCGAAAGGTGCATCGATCAGCAGTGATCGCCTTCATCAGGGCTTCAAGGCCGCGTCCGGGACCTATGGTCTGCGAGAACCAGGTGATCGAGGGGATGGTGGTGTCGATACGGTCCACTGTCCTGCCATCCGTCGTCTGGCGATCCTCGGATGGAAAACTGTTGTGGATCACGTCCGGCTTCGGGCAGCCATAGGCCTGCACCAGGGCATCTGCGAGAGCATGAGACGTCGTGGTTGCATGAACGGTATTGTTGAGCAGGAAGGACTCGGCGCGCCGCATCATCTCCAGTGGCCGCTTCGCCTGATCCACCGGCAGGCCATCGTCGGTGTACCAGTCCTCCATGTCGATCCGGACGGCGCGTGCATCATGGATCAGCTTCGTGCCCACCCAGAGCGCCTTCTCCAGATGCAGACTGTAGAAGGTCAGCGTTCAGCCGACGCGCGGTGCGCAACAGGGAACCCGCTTCGTAGCCCAGTTGCATCGGATGCTCATATCCGAAGCGTTGCCCCGCCTCCCGCATCAGTCGGGCCATCGCCCCGCAGCCAGGTGCCGCGCAGCCGGTTCATCGGCCCGTTACGGGTCAGGTCCACAACGGGTATGTGCTGCCACTTCCGTCCCGTACCATCGCGTTGATACGCGGCAGGTCCTGCGCCCGATGTATGGCGGCCAGCACGATGACCTCGTGACCCAGTTCCGCGATGGCGTCGGCTTCCTTGACCACGCGTGGGTTGTTGATCACCTGAAAGCCGGAGACGATCACATAGCGACGCACCATCAGGCGGGCTTTGCCACCAGATGACAGACATGGAAGTTGGCCGCGGTGATCGTGTCCAGATCCTGTTGCACAACGTGCATCCTGTAGTTTCGCTCAGCCAGCCACTGGCGGCAACTTGTCAGCAGATCGTGGGAGTGGACCTCGATCAGCAGGGTTGGCCTGAACTTCTCGATGGTGGCGACCGCACCCTTCAGGGCATCCTGCTCTGCGCCCTCGATATCGATCTTCAGCAGGTCCGGCGGGGCAATGACCTGATTGTCAATCAGGGTATCCAGCCGCGCGACCTGCACCTCGATCCGCGTCTGACCATCGGTGCCGTGCTGGAAGCTGGAGCTGGAAAGCTTGCCCATGCTGGTCTCCGGCATGACCTCGAAGGTGGCCGTCGTGTCGGCTGCGCCGACGGCAATGGTCTGCAGCGACAGGCTCATCTGCGGATTGAGGACGATCAGATCCTCGATCGTCCCCGCATTCTGGGGGTTCGGTTCGAAGCAGATCACCTCCGTGGCGCCGCTGGCGGCCATGACACCGGCCATGAATCCCCGGTGACTGCCGATGTCGTAGCAGACCATCCCCGGTGTGACCTCTGCCGCGAGCGCGCTGGTCACGTCCTGCTCCCAGGTGCCGGTCCAGTACAGTTTGTCTTCCGGCAGTCTGATCCGCATGGACAGCCCCGTGGCGGGACCGGCGGTGATGCGGTGCACGAACTCCGCGTCCTTCATTGCCGAATTGACCAGCCAGCGCTGCAAGGGCGCCACCAGTGGCAGCGACTTGATACGGTTGCGCACACCCCAGGGCAGGACATCGACACTGCGGGCGATCAATCGTTTCAGGCTCATGATCTCGTTTCCTTGCTGCTGCCGGTGGCTGTCTCGATCTGGCAGAGAATGCTGTCGATCCGTGCGATGTTGCGGATGTAGGTATTCTGCAGCGCCAGTGCCTTGCGCCGCCTCTGGCGTTCCGGCGCGTTGTGGGTGCCCAGGTCGTTCACCGTCTCGCTGAAGAGGTCGCAGAAGTCGCTGTCATCGGAGGAACTGGACATGCGGATCAGTTCCGGATCGTCGGCATGGATCGACATGCGGGTGCTGACAACCACTTTCCCGGTCGCGAAATACTCCAGGAACTTGTGCGAATTCGAACGATCCGACTCGGTTTCGTGGTCCTGATAGCTCAGTAACAGGCAATCCATGTTTGCTGCCGCCTCGGCCAGTACCGCTTTCGGCAGCGCGCCGTGAAACAGGCAGTTCCCGCAATCCGCCAGCGCCACCGCCAAGGGTGAACCCGCGCTGAACGGTCCCCAGTAGTGGAAGGTGATCTCCGGATGCTGTCGGGCAACCACACCCAACAGGTCCACGTTGATGGTGGGGCGGTCGAGGTTTCCGAAATAGCCGCATTGAATGTTGTCATCCAGCCTCGGCGTACTCGGCTCCATGCGCGCCAGTGCCTCGAATTCCGGCCCTGTGCCATGATTGATCACGGCACTGACGGGTGTTGGCGCATGTGCCGTCACGCTCGCCAGAATGCGGTCAGACACGCTGAGCACAAGGTCGGCGGTCTGGCCGATCCGGGCCTGCCTGGGATCGCTGATGGGGTCCACCGGATGGAAGATCACGCGCGATGCGCCGAATGCGCGAAGGTCGGGATAGGTGTTGAAATCAAAGCACCAGACCAGATGCGGGCTGGCCCGCAGCGTCCGGACCAGCCGACGGATCTCCCGTCCGATCCAGATCCGATAGAGCCAGGGCGCATGAAATCGCAGTGCCCTTGGCAGGCATGGGCGCCAGGTAACGCGTTCCACTCCCGGCCTTTCCGTGGCTACTCTGCGCACGACGCCCGGGCGCATCGACCAGTCCGGGGGATCCAGAAAGAGCACCCTGTTCGCGAGTCCCAGCGCCTCTGCATAGTGATGCTTGGAAATGGGTATGTGGTCCCAGTCCTGCGGGGAGATCAGCAGGATCTGCTTGTCCTTCAGCCACCGAACGTCTGTTTCGGTCATTCCGGAACACGCGGTCGCGACAATCAGGCCTGCTTTCCGGCGCGGCGCTTGATCAGGTTGAAGGCTCCACGCAGGGGGCGCAGAGCCGGATAGGTCTCGTAGACAGACCGTTCCACCGCGAAATCGCTGTGGGGCCGCGGCGGGGCGCGCATGATCTCGTCGAACTCCGCCAGCGTGAATCCGAGCTTCTTGGAGACGAACTGGCGATCCTCCTCCATCTGATCCGGATCGTACGGGGGGGCGGACAGTTCTGCCAGCGCGTCATCCTTGGTGATCTGTCCGGCGTAGATCAGATTGGTCAGGTGGGCCTTGCGCTTGTCCACGCCGAACTTCACCGGCAGGATGTAACCTTGGTAGAAGCGGGTGAAGATCGACTCGTGGTGTTTCCCGCCATAGTCCCGCCAGCCCAGTTCCTCGATTATCCGCTGTTTCACGGCAGCCTTGTCGTAAGGCACCAGGTTCAGGATGGAGTGGGATTTCAGTCCCCTGAACATCAGGTCCCACTTCTTCAGTTTCAGTGACATGAAGGGGTAGGTCTTCAGCGGCACCTCGCCATAGGCGGCGTGGATCGCCTTGATGTTCACATGATCGGTCTTGGCGTAGATCCAGTGCGGCGGCATGACGAATTCGGTCACCACATTGGTGCCGCTGAGGACATGGCGGATGCCGTACTTCGATGCCAGCTGGTTCAGCACGGCGAATATCGCGTGGTCCGACACCACTTCGATGTCGATCACGGACGCCTTCAGATGGGCGCGCTGCAGGTCGCGGAACTCGTTCCAGTCAATGACATGGGTATGCAGGTCGATGTCGAGGCGGCTGACGATCTGCTCGATGTTCCGGACCGCCAGTTCCGCGTTCCAGCCATTGTCGAGGTGGACGGCAAGCGGGCGCAGGCCCAGGCGGCGCGCCTGCAGGGCCACATAGGTGCTGTCGACACCACCGCTCAGACCCATGATGCAGTCGTAGGGCTTGCCCTCGCCGTCTGCACGAATTTGCGCGGCCAGCGCCTGCAGCATGGCTTCACCCTCCGGTCCTTCGTGGACCAGTTGGGCGGCGGCGCGCATGTAATCATGGTAGTAGTGGCAGCGCCCTTCGTCGTCGAAGCGCATGTCCGGATCGTCACCCGTATCCAGTACCCCGACGCTGCACTGGCGATAGTTGGGGATCTGGTTCATCGTCCGGTTTCCTGCCACTTGACGGTGATCAGGCATTTCTCAGGTACAAGAAGAACGTCGCATCGGATTCCTGATGCCCGGAACCGGGGTACTTGTTAGGGACGGTTTCCGCGAGTGTAAAATCTGCGGAGAACCGCTGGAGAAAGGGTCCCGGCCTCCTGTGTCGAATGTGGGAGGCCTCGTTTCTGTCGAAGTCCGTCGTGTAGAGAATGACTGCCTTTTGTCCGGACCGGAACAGGTGCTCGTAGTAACGCCGGAGCACGGCTTCATCGACGATATGATAGGTCACATCGATGCTCATCGAGATATCGGACAGGAAAATGCCGGTCCGGTCGCAGAAGGCACTGGAGTCGTAGAGAAAGAACGATTTGGTCGTGTCGTGCGCGAACTTCTTGCTGCATCGGTCAACTGCCGAAGCGGCCACGTCCAGGCCCGTGTAACGCTCGATCTTCAGCATCTCGAGTTGCTCGCCGTCACCACAACCGAACTCGATGATCGAGCGAGCGCCGATCTCGCTGATCTTGGCGTTCAGATATTCGCTCTTGAACTCGGCCAGCCGACCCGTGGATCCGTCGCCCGAGGATCCTCCAGCGGAATACCGTTCTTCCCAGTATTGGCTGGCATGGAACTCAGGTATCCGCTTGCCAAGAAGTCGGGAGATTAGGTTCATTTGCTCTTCACCTGCATGTCTGTACCTGCAATTTCATCGACGAACTCCAGTTCTCGCCGGGCAATGCTTTCAACGTTGGTCAATTCCCGAATGTGAGATGCTGCGGAAGCAGACATGGCCTCGAAGGTAGCGGGTTCTCTCGCGATCCGGGTGAGTGCATGGACCAATCCATCAATGTCGCGCGTGAGGAAACCGTCCTGACCGTCACGCACGAACTCCGGGATCGCGGTGGAGCGGGACGCAATGGGTACGAGACCACTGGCCATCGCTTCGCACATCGATACGCCCTGCGCATCCTGACGGGTGGGGCACAGGAAGACTCCGTGCTGTGCGTGCAGGTCGCGGATCTCCTCATGTGTCAGGAAGCGATTGACAATTTCGACCCGCGGATCAGCGCGCAGTTCTGCCACATCCTCCTCGAAGAAGTGCCCTGAACCGATGATCGTGACCTTGTAGTGGTCCTGCGGGTTCGCCTGCAGCATCCTGGTCAGTGCCGCACAGGCTAGGTCGGTCGCATACTT
Organism: Taphrorychus bicolor; assembly: GCA_951812265.1. Lineage (NCBI taxonomy): Eukaryota > Metazoa > Arthropoda > Insecta > Coleoptera > Curculionidae > Taphrorychus > Taphrorychus bicolor. The sequence goes on along the minus strand of CATOSE010000463.1, from coordinate 16,920 downwards.
GCGGGAACTGAAGGAGCGTATCAGCAGAATTGAATGGCGCAGGGCCACCGGCTTCTCGTGATACGCGAAATAGTCCACGGAAATCGGATTCGGGATAACCTTGTGTCTGGATCTGAACGCGAGTGTGTCAGTAAGTGCGACTCGCTTCATCCACTTCGAGACGAAAATGACGCCGATACGTCGCCGGGGGGAAAGTGTTGCGCGCAACAGTCGCCGCATGCGCGGCAACTGGAGCAGATTGTATTTCGCATAGGTCAGGAACTCGCGACCTTGGGACAAGTTGAACAGACGTCGCCAGAACCCCAGAGCTTCGACGCCATGCACCCAGACAACCAAAGGCGTTTCCCGGTCAGAGAACAGCTTCTTCAACATCCAGCCCTGGAAGAAGTGGACCATGATCACATCGGGTGCGATTGATTCCATGGCCCCTCTGACGCTGGCAAGGTCGGGTGCGCAGGCAACCGGGATTCCAAGCCGCGCATAGCTGTCTTCCTTTGGCAGGAAGAATCGCAGAACGGACACTTCATGCCCCAGCCGCCTGTATTCGAGTGCACGGGATTCTACGAACCCGTCCGAATAACCATGGGTGTTGTCCGGATAATCCTTGTCCAGGATCAGCAGTCTCATCGAAGCTCGATCATGCAGAGAGTTCCGATTCCAGAATCGTGACAATTCTGTCAGCGGCATGTCCGTCGCCGTACGGGTTTCCTGTCGCCAGATTTCTTTGCCGGATGGCCTCGGAGCCGGTCGCAAACTCGATGGCCTTCGCGTGGATGCGGTTCGCGTCTGTACCAACCAGATCGATCACTCCGGCCTCTACGGCTTCCATGCGTTCCGTGAGGTCCCGTGTGACCAGCGTCGGCGTTCCGAAGGTCGGCGCCTCTTCCTGAATGCCGCCTGAGTCGGTGATGATCGCCCTGGCGTTCTTCACCAGCCAGATCATGTCCCTGTAGCCGACCGGATCGACAAGCAGGACATTGCCTGCTCCTGACAGGATCTGAACCACAGTGCTCCTGACGGCGGGATTCGGGTGAACGGGAAAGACAACCCGGTGGTCGGTCAGATCCTCGGCTATCCGGGCCACGGCCTGGCAGATCGATGCGATACCCATGTCGAAGGACTCGCGCCTGTGTGCGGTGACCAGAACAAGCCGTTCGTCGCAGGTCAGGGTTGCGGAGTTCCCTGTCTGCCCATCACCAGGGAGCAGGTTGCTTATCGAGATGGTTGCGGGAAGCCGTTGAGCAATGTGCTCGGCCGCATCGATTACCGTATTCCCGGTAACATGGATGCCCTTCGCCTTGATGTGCTCGTTCATGAGACTGGACCTGTTCGCCTCTGTCGGGGCGAAATGCCAGTCGGCAATCTGTGCCACCATCCGCCGGTGGGCCTCCTCCGGAAATGGCGAGCGCAGGTTTCCTGTACGCAGGCCAGCCTCCACATGACCAAAGGGCATCCCGGCGTAGAAGCAGGACATGGCTCCGGCAAGGGTGGTTGTCGTGTCCCCCTGTACAAGTGCGCCCGCGGGCTGCTGCTGTTCCATGGACGCGCCAATGCTTCGCAACAGTGCCGCAAGCATCTGTGCGACCTCGTTCTTTCGTTCGGGCAGGGAAAGACGGATTTCCGGGACAATCCCGAAATCCCTGAACGCATCCTCGGCGATCTCCTGCTGTTGGCCTGTATGAACAAATGTCGGCACCAGCGACGGGCTTTCGCACATCCGCTGATAGATCGGTGCCAGCTTGATGATCTCGGGCCGAGTTCCGGCGAACATCAGAATCGGCTTTCGGGGCAGGTTCATGGCCGACCTTCAGGCACTGTGCACAGATCTGCATCCGGTCGAATGTCTGCCGGAAGGGCATGCCCTGCACAGGCTGATGTGTTGCGGTTCGCTGCAGACGAACGCGAAGATTGCTGCCAGTCAGACACCGTCGGCACGCCCCGCCCCTTTCAGTGAAGCGTTGATTGCCTGGTAATATCTCAGGGCTTCAGCAGGACGGCGATTGCGCAACAGATGACGCCAGAACTGGCGCATGTGCTTTTGACGCCAGGAGACCAGAGCAGCCTGCCTTTGTGGGCCATCCAACGGGCAATCCGGCGAATCGAGCGCGGCGATCACGACGCCCGCTCGCATCGCGGTCTTCTCCGTGTCGGAATCGGCGTTCTTCTCCTGACCGCCATGCACCCTGTCCCAGACCAGGGCGGGTGGCAGGGTGATAACCGGATATCGCGCTCCGATCTTCAGCCAGAACTCCATGTCGCCCAGCTGGCGCATGCCGCTGAAACCGCCGACCGCCTCGTAGGCGTCGCGGCGGACGATGCCGGAGCCGGGCGCACGTCCGAACAGTTCGCGCCCGTGGAATTCTTCCCGGTAGGCTTCAGCGGGGGAGAAGATCATCGGGTGTGGACGATCAGGCGCGGAATGGGCCGACAGGCCGAAACCGGCTTCCGGAAACTGCTCCATGCAGCGCACGAAGACACCCAGACCCCAAGGATAGATCATGTCGTCGGAATCGACGTACTTCAGGTACTTTCCTCTTGCGAGACTGGCCGCGTGCTTGCGGTTCGGATAGTCGCCGAGGTTCTTCTCGTTCTGATAGACACGCACCCGGCTGTCGGTGGCTTCCAGCTCCCGTGCGATCTCGACCGTCCGGTCACTCGACCCGTCATCGACCACGATCAGCTCGAAGTCGCCAAAGTCGGACGCCAGCACGCTGCCCATCGCATCGGCGATGAAGTCGGCGCGATTGTAGGCGGTCATCAGCACACTGACCGTTGGCACAGATGTCGTCATGCCGTTCCCCTGACTCATCAGCCCCGCTCGCCTGTCTTGGCGAAGTAGTCCCTGACGGCTTCCACCACCTGATCCTGATCCGCCTCGGTCAGCAGTGGATGGATCGGCAGGGACAGGATTTCCGACGCGTGGGCATGGGCCACGGGGAAGTCCGACGGCACATGGCCCAGATGGTCATAGGCCGAATAGAAGGGCAGGGCGCGGGGGTAGTTGATGACGGTCGGCACGCCCGCCGCCGCGAGATGCTTCTGTAGCCCGTCGCGGTCGCCGGTGCGGACCACATACAGGTGATAGACGTGGCGCACATCGGGACGCTGCGCGGGCAGGATCAGGTCACCGACTCCGTCGAGCAGGGCATCGTAGCGGGTGGCAACCTTGCGACGGGCGTCGTTCCAGCCCGGCAGATGCGGCATCTTCACGTTCAGGACAGCCGCCTGCAGCCCGTCCATGCGGCTGCAGATTCCTTCCATGACGTGGTTGTTCTTGCCACCATGGCGGGCGAACAGGGTGGCGAATTCCGCGATGTCGTCACGGTCCGTGATCAGGCACCCGGCATCACCCATCGCCCCCAGATTCTTGCCCGGATAGAAGGAGAAGGTGGCAACGTCACCGAAACGGCCCACCTGCTGCCCGTCCGCTTCGGCCAGATGCGCCTGGGCGCTGTCCTCGATCAGCCAGAGTCCGTGGCGGTCGCAGATCGACCTGATCTCGGCAATCGCCGCAGGTTGACCATAGAGATGCACCGCGACCACGCCCTTCGTGCGCGGGGTGATCTTCGCCTCCACCTCTGCCGGATCTAGGCAGAAATAGGCGTCCTCCGTATCGCCGAACACGACCTTGGCGCCGGTCTGGGTGATGGTCTCGCTGGTGGCGATCCAGCTGTGCGCGGTGGTAATGACCTCGTCGCCCGGCCCGGCCCCCAGGGCCCGGAGCGCGATGTAGAGCGCGTCGGTGCCGTTGGCGCAGGACACACAGTGCCGCGCGCCGGTCAGCGCCGCGAAGTTCTGCTCGAAATCATCGACATCCCTGCCCCTGATGAAGGCGGAGGTGTCGATCACCCGCGCGATGGTCTCGTTCAGGGTCGGCTGCAGCGTATCGTGCAGCGCCTTCAGGTCCACGAACTGCATCAGTCAGCGCTCCATGCGTCTAGCGGGGTTTCCGACATAGAAGCCGGGTTGGGTAATGTCCTTCGTTACCACCGCACCGGCACCGACAACGGCATTGTCACAGATGCTGACGGGCATGATCGTGGCGTTGGTGCCGATGGAAACATTGTTGCCGATGCGGGTATTGCCCCAGCGGGTTCGATCACCACGCGCAGGACCACCGCCGGAGAAACTGTCGTTGATGAACTTCGCACCGTGGGAGATGAAGCAGTCATCACCGATGGTCACCAGTTCGCAGATGAAGGCATGCGACTGCACCCGCGTCCGCGCGCCGATCACCACCCCGGCCTGGATCTCGACGAACGGACCGACGAAGCAATCGTCGCCCAGCGTGCAGCGATAGACGTTCGACGGTTCGACAATCGTGACGCCCGTGCCGCAGGTCACGTCGCGAATGCCGACGCTCTTCAGGTCAGGGGACAATCTTGGCTGCCCTGTAGATCTTGTCGATGATCTCGACGGTCTTCAGTCCCTCGAAGCCGATGGTGCCGATTGAGCCTTCGGCGGTCAGAACCTGCTGGATGTTCTGGTAGACATCCTCGTGGTTCGACATGGAGCCTTGGTAGGCCCCGTATTCATTTGGGGGGCGGCCCTGTTTCAGCTCTGCGGGGTCCATGCCGGCGATGTTCTCGTACTCGATCTCGTTCAGGTACTGGCCCCCGATCTTGATCGTGCCCTTCTCGCAGAACAGGGTCAGCGATCCCTCCATGTTCCGTCCGAAGCTGTTGATGGTGAAGCTGACGCTGCCGATGGCACCGCTATAGAAGCGCAGGATCGCGACCCCGGCGTCCTCGAATTCCACCGAGTCCGCATGGCAGTAGTTGTCCATGAAGCTGGCCACGTCCTGAACGTCGCCGGCCAGCCAGTAGAGCAGGTCGATAAAGTGGCTGAACTGGGTGTAGAGCGTGCCGCCATCCATCGCCAGGCTGCCTTTCCAGCTGTCGGCGTAATAGGCGTCATTGCGGTTCCAGAAGCAGTTGAGATGCACGCTGTAGATCCGCCCGAGCGCGCCCTGGTCCAGCAGTTTCTTCAGGTGCTCCACCGGCGGGTTGTAGCGGTTCTGCTTGACCACGAAGAGGCGACGATTGGCTTTCTCGCCCGCCTTGATCATCTCCCCGCACTCGTGAACGGTCAGGGCCATCGGCTTCTCGCAGAGTACATGGTACCCGGCCTGGAATGCCTTGATCGTGTGCTCCGCATGCAGGCCGTTCGGGGTGCAGATCGCCACCACATCGGCCTTGCCGCGCATGTCCTTCAGCATCTGGTCCAGATCGGTGAAGGCTTCAGCACCCTGTTCCGCCGCAACTTGCTGTGCCATTTCCGGCACGATATCGCAGACCGCGGTCAGGCGTCCGAACTTGGGGGCGTGGCCGGCGTGGCGCTGACCGATCCGGCCGCAACCGACAATGGCGAAGCCTGTGCTGTTGGGGGATACCTGCTGCATGTTCTCTTTCAGACTAGTGTTTCAAGGATGAAAAGGGGTCAGACAAGGACGTCTTCGGGACCAAGGTGATTGAACAGCCCTTCGCGCAGGACGGCCTGGCTGGGATAGTTGACCAGAACGGCCCGGTGCGGACCCTTGAAGACAAAATGGGCACCCGCAGCGACCGCGGAAGCGCCACCTTCCTTGATCGCGGCGAGGAAATCGGGAATTCCGCGCGCACCGCCACTGGCGATGACCGGCACATCGACTGCGGCAGTGACCCGCCTGATCAGTTCCATGTCATAGCCGTCGAAGGTTCCGTCGCGATCCATGGCCGTCAGCAGGATCTCGCCCGCACCGGCATCGACCGCATTGCGCGCGACCTCCGTGACGTCCCCTGAAACGCGTCTGGAGCCGCATTCGGTCATCACCTTCTGGCCACCCAGCAGGCCCTTCTTCACGTCGATGCTGGCCACCACTGCCTGATTGCCGTACATGCGCGCGATCTTGCCCGCCAGTGTCGGCGCGCGGTGCAGAGCCGTGTTCAGCACCACCTTCTCGACCCCGGCATCGAAGGCGCGGCGCGCCTGCTCCAGTGTGCGGATGCCGCCGCCGTAGCCGAAGGGGATGAAACACTCGCTGGCGATTTCACGCAGCAGGTCGAAGTCGGGCTCCTTGCCCGCCTTCGCCACGCCGATGTCCAGCAGCATCAGTTCGTCGACTTCCTTGTCGCTGAAGATGCGAACCGTGTTCACCGGATCACCGACATAGGTCCGCTTGCCGAACTTGATCGTCTTCACCAGGCGACCCTGTTCGATCAGCAACGTGGGTATGACGCGGACACGTTTCATTCGGCGCTTGTCTTTCCTTCGGCAAAGTTGCGCAGCAGGGTCATGCCGAAGCGATGACTCTTCTCCGGATGAAACTGAACACCGATCAGATTGCCGTGCGCCACTGCGGCGCAGAAGTCGTACCCATGATGGGCCGTCGCAGCGACGTCCGCCGGGTGATCGCAGGCCATGTGGTAGGAATGCACGAAATAGAAGCGCGGATCCTCGTGGAAGCCGTGCAACGCGGTTTCCGGCTGCTTCACGTCCAGGCTGGCCCAGCCCATGTGCGGCACCCGGTCGGTCGGGCCAAGACGGGTGCGGTCGAACGCCAGCACATCGCCATCGATCCAGCCGAGTCCGGGCAGTTCGCCCTCGTCACTGCGGCGGGCAAACAGTTGCATGCCGACACAGATCCCCAGGATCGGAACGCCGTCGCGGATCACCCGCTGTTCCAGGGCCTCCGCGATGCCCTTTTCCTGAATGCTTTCGGCTCCGTAGTCGAAGGCCCCGACGCCGGGGAAGATGATCCGGCCGGAGGTGAGGATATTCTCCGCCTCCGACGTGATCGTGGCCTTGATACCCAGCTTCTTCAGCATGTTGCGGATGGAGGCGGGGTTTCCGCAGCCATAATCGACGATGGTGATCTGGCCTGCGGTCATGCGGCGTTCACTTGCCCGCGCTTGACCGGGATCGGGGGCGATCCAAGGTATTCCACGTGCAGGGCAGCCAGAGCCGATGCGCCCTCCGACCTCGCCTTCTCGAACAATGCGATGCCATCCATCATGCCCCGGAAGCACTGGCGCTGGTTGCGCCACCAATGCACCTTCTGGTGCAACGTGAGCGACGGTTCCCGCATTAGTCGCACGGCCGCCCGGACGGGTTGCGATACCGGTGTCCCCGGAGTGGTGCCGAAGAGGTCATGGCGCATGAGACTGACGGCGACTGTCCGCTGCAGTGTCGTCCGGTAGTTCTGAAGATGATAGTGGAAGACACAGGCCGCAGGGTCCCTGACCAGCGCATGACCCGCGCGCAGGGCATCGACGCAGATCAGCATGTCCTCTCCATAGACCGCCCTGCGGAAGGGGATCGCCTCAAGGAATGCGCGTCGATACATTGATGTCACATCGTCGATGACACAGGCGGACTGCTTCGCGGCGCTGTCCGCCGCATCAAATTCGGCAGCACTGCCGAACCGGTGGACGGACCGCACCGGTTCCGACACGGGCCGATACCATTCCAGCGGATTGTTGCGGGGGTCGTGGGCGACGATCTGGATGCCGCCAACCGCCGCCACATCGTCTGAGATGAAGCCGGACTGCAACCGCTCGATCCAGCGGTCATCCACGGGGCGTGCATCACCAACCGTGAAGAGGATGAGTTCGCCACTGGTCTCCTGGACTCCCAGATTGCGGGTGTCGCCGTGATTGAATTCGGTCGGCTCGATCTCCAGCAAACGGGCCAGGTCATAGCCCCGCACGATCTCCTGCGTTCCGTCGGTGGAACCGGAGTCGATCACCAGGATCTCCTGGACCGGAACAGTCTGGCTCAGGATACCGTCGAGGCACGCTGCAATTCCGACCGCCTCGTTCTTCACGGGGATGACGACGGATATCGTGGGCTGGTCGGTCATGCCGCTCACAGGTTGAACTGCTGCAGGGCCAGGTTGAGTTCGGCGGTGGTGCCGATGTCGATGTATTTCGCCCCTTCGAACGATGTGGCCTTGACCCGCATCTTCCGTTCGATCGCATGATTGAAGACGTCCCCAAGGACCACCTCGCGGCTGCCGGGTTTCAGGTTGCCGAGATACTCGCCGATCAATGCGGTGAATGCGGGCGACCAGCAGCAGGCACCCCAGGTGCAGGGCAGGTCCGATGTCTCCGGCTTGTCGTAGGTCCAGATGACGTCGTTGTTCTCATCCATGTCGACCATGCCGAACTTGCTGGGATTGTCGGTTGGGAACAGGGCCAGTGTCAGATCGGCCCCGTGGCGATCGTGAAACGCCAGCAACTGGCTGAAGCAGTCGGCGGGTTCAATGATCGTGTCCGGCATGCCGAACAGCACCGTGTGGTCGTCCAGCCATGGACGGGCCAGGTCGATGGCATAGGGCATGCCATGCAGTTCTTCCTGGAACAGGTAGCTGACATGGGCACCGAAGCGGGTGCCGTTGCCGTAATACTGCATGATGTCCGACTTGCCTTCGCCCAGGACGATGAACACCTGCTCCGCACCGGCCGAGACCATATGTTCCAGCAGGTACTGGCTGACCACCTTCGGTCGTTTCTCCAGCGCGCCGTCGATCCTCACATCCTGATAGCCGACCGGGAAAAGTTCCTTCGGGCAGGGAAACGGCTTCAGCCGTGATCCACGCCCCGCGGCCGGAATGATTGCAGCGAGGGATCTGGTCATGAGGGTGTGCCTGCCATTGTCGTGACTGGAGTGGTGGTCGGGATCTGGCCAATTGTTCCCTTCCCGACGAAGGGACTCTGCAGCGCTTCGGCCCAGCGGCGAAAAGGCGTGAACCGGGTCAGGCGCCCGCCGTAGAGGCCAATGACGCCAGCTATGCGCAATGCCTCCATGGTGCTGACCGCACCCTCCCGGAAAGCCCAGAGCAGGAACGAGATCGCGAGGCGCGGCTGCCCGGAACGGGCGGCACCGGCCACGATTTCCGCCACCATGTAGCGGAGTTCGTTCAGCCGGTGCTGCTGACCATTCTGCCGCAGCATTGACGCCGCCTGCTTCGCCACCCTGACCCGGCTCAACTGCTTCTCTCGACTGAAGAAGTTGCCGCGGCTGAGGCTCGTCGGATTGACGCGGTTGTGCAGGTCAGGCGGCAGATCGAAGAACTTGCGGTAGCGATAGCCCTGGATATAGGCGCGGAAGAACAGTTCGATGTCCTGCCAGAGCATCAGTTCCAGGTTCCACATGCCGATCCGCACGAAGGATTCCCTGCGCCAGAGAACCCCCGTCCCCTGTGCGATGGCGTCGCCGCGGAACTGCCGGGTCAGTTCATCTTCCGGCTTGTCGGTGTTCCACCAGAGGCCGAGGTCATGCGGCCTGTGTTCGAACATCAGGCCGGGGAAGATCGCGAAATCCAGGTCAGGCTCGGCTTCCATTGCCTTCACCCGGTTCTCCAGGCAGAAGGGCTCGATGATGTCGTCGGTGTCCAGAAACATCACATAGTCGCCTGAGGACATGGATACGCCTTCGTTGCGGCAGGTGCATGCCCCCTTGGGCTGCCAGCTGCGATCGAACAGCCGGATCCTGCTGTCGCGCGCGGCATATTCCGCCACGATATCCTTGGTCCTGTCCGTCGAGCCATCGTCGACCACCAGCATTTCCCAGTGGGGCCATGTCTGGGCCAGGACGGAGTCCAGCGTTTCCACGACAAGATCTTCGCGGTTGAAACTGGGGGTCAGGATGGAGACGACGGGTGGCATGGCTCAGGCCGTGCGGCGCTTGTACAGGCGCCAAAGCGGCAGCAGGGGCTTGAATATCGGATATCGCGCAAAGAACCACCTGTGGTTCTCGAAGTCCAGATGGCGCCGCGGCGGTGCGCGCATGAATCCTTCGAATTCTTCAGCCGAAACCTGAAGTTTCTTGCAGACGAATTCCAGATCTTCGCGTTGTTCGGAAGGTGAATAGATCTCCTGCTGGAATTCGCGCAAGGCCTCGTCACGGGTCATCTGGCCACTGCACACCAGATTGGACAAATGGGCCTTGCGCTTGTCGACACCAAATTTTCTGGGGAGCAGATAACCCTGGTAGAAACGAGTGAATATCGACTCGTGGTGCTTGCCGGTATAAGGGCGCCAGCCAAGTTCCCTCTCGATGGTCTCGCGGGCTTCGGCTGCATTGTAGGGGATCATGTTCAGGATCTGGATCTGTTCGATGCCGGATCGCATCAACTTCCGCCACTTCCTTCGATCCATCAGCGGGTAGTTGCTCAGCTTCCTCGCACCACCGTGCTTTCGATAGATATCCATGATGTTGTAGGCATCATACTTCTCGTAATTCCAGCCATCCGGCATGAAGTGCTCGGTCGCGACATTGACCCCGCTGATGATGTGCTTGATGCGGTTGCGCATTGCGATGTCGTAGAGCGCCCCGAAGATCGCATGGTCAGTCAGTACCTCGATATCGATGACACCGGCTCTCAGGTACGCGAGTTGCAGTTCCCTGAAGTCGTCCCAGTCGATGACATATGTCACCAGATCGATGTCCAGCCTGGTGACGATGCGGTCAATGTTCTCGACGGCCAGTTCCGTGTTCCAGCCATTGTCGAAATGCACTGCCAGGGGGCGCAGGTCGTGCCGTTTCATCAGGTATGCGATGTAGCTGCTGTCCACCCCACCGGACAGACCGATCAGACAATCGTAGGGTTTGCCCTTTCCGGCCGCTTTCAGCCGTTCGACGGTCCGGTTGAGCTCCGGTTCGGCATCGGTCCACGTCCTTGGCACGGCAGCGAAGGCAGTATCAAAGGTACGGCAGAGGTTGCAGACGCCCTGATCATCGAATTCCAGCAGCGCGGAATCTGCCAGAGTCATGATGCAGCGAGTGCATGCGACGTGCTGCCGGGTAACCTGGGTCATGATTCAGAAGTCATGAATGTCTGCCATTCAAGTTCCGGATGGATAACACCAGGAGTGCGGGATTCCAGCATGGGGCCCCAGTTGTCATGCGCCATCTCGGCGATCTCGAAGTTGCACAGGACTCCGTCCACAAGAGTCTGAATCCGAGGAGTCTCGATGTGAACTTCCAGGGAGTAGCGTCCGGCGATCAGCATCCTCCCGGGAACGCGAACACGGCTCACATGCTTGCCTGGACTCCTTGTTCCACCCGGTTTGGCTGCAGCAAAGTCACTGCTGAGGAAAAGAAGCACGCCTTCCGAATTGAGAACCGAGATGCCGACCCTGAGGTTCGCGACGGCTTCAGCCAGTTCGAAGTGGATATTGATGAACAGATCGTCCGCGCTGCTCAGTGGCGTCTCGACGCTACCGTTGCGGTCACATACACGGACGCTGTTCAGCGCCAGCGCGCCGCCGGAAGGTCGCGCGTCAGCCGCCCACGAAACCTCTCGCTCTGCGGCGCTGCCCAGCGTCATGTACTGTTCGATGATTGCGGTGGTCTCTCCGCTGTTCACCACCGTGCCCTGGTTCATCAGGATCGAGTGGGGGCAGAGCTGACGGACGGCGGCCATGTTGTGGCTGACGAAAAGCACGGTCCGGTGCCCCTTCGTGCTCAGGTCCTTCATCTTGCCCAGGCATTTCTGCTGGAATTCGGCGTCGCCGACGGCCAGTACCTCGTCGACGATCAGGATATCGGTCTCCAGGTGCGCGGCCACGGCGAAGGCGAGGCGTACATGCATGCCGGAGGAATAGCGTTTCACGGGCGTGTCGATGTATTTCGCGCAGCCGGAGAACTCGACGATCTCGTCGAAGCGGGCGCGGATCTCCTGCTTGTTCATGCCCAGGATGGCGCCATTGAGGAAAATGTTCTCCCGCCCCGTCAGGTCCTGGTGAAACCCGGTGCCGACTTCCAGCAGGCTGGCGATGCGTCCGTTGATGAAGATCTTGCCTTCGGTGGGGGCGGTGACCCGGGACAGCAGCTTCAGCAAGGTGGACTTGCCTGCGCCGTTGCGCCCGATGATGCCGACGATCTCGCCCTGGCCAACCTCGAAATCGATGTCACGCAAGGCCCAGACGAAGTCCCTGGTACCTTCACCGGCCCGGTCGTTCACCGCACCGACCTGCGCATAGGGATCGGGGCGGCCGCGGAGACGGGCCCAGACCCGGTTCAGGTCATGTGACAGGGAGCCGGTGCCGACTTCGCCCAGACGGTACATCTTGGACACGTTCTCGACCCTGAGTGCGGGCGTGCTCATCAGACAGTATCCATGAAATTCTTCTCGACCTGATTGAAGATCACGGTCGCCAGGATCAGCAGGGTCAGGATCACACCACCGCTGTAGGCCAGGTGCATCAGGTCAAAGTCTCCCCGCCCGACAAAGGCATAGCGGAAGGTTTCCACGATGGGTGTGATGGGGTTGGCCAGAATATAGACCCGATAGGCATCAGGCAGGGACGAGACGGGATAGATCACCGGCGTTGCATACATCAGCAACTGGACCCCGAACTGCATCAGGAACCGCAGATCCCGGTACTTGGTGGTCAGGGCGGAGATGATCATGCCGAGACTGAGACCCAGCGCGCCCATCATCAGCAACAGCAGCGGCAGCAGCAGCACAGCCCAGTTCGGCCGCACGATCTCCGTCGTCGCTGCGAAATAGGCGACGAAACCGATCAGGATGGTGAACTGGACAGCAAACTTCAGCAGCCCCGACAGCACCACCGACAGTGGAACGATGACGCGCGGGAAATAGACCTTGCCGAAGATGTTGGCATTGATGATGAAAGTCTCAGACGTCTTGGTGAAGGCATCGGCGAAGAACGTCCACATGGTTATGCCGGCCAGGTAGAACACCGTGTGCGGCACGCCGTCGGTGGAGATGTTGGCGATGTTGCCGAAGACGATGGTGAACACGATGGTCATCATCACGGGCTGGATGATGAACCAGATCGGGCCCAGTACCGTCTGCTTGTAGAGCGCAACGAAATCCCGCCGGACCAGCAGCAGCAGCAGGTCGCGATAGGCCCAGATCTCTGCAAGCGGCACGGAAAACAGGCCCCGCTGAGGCTGGATGACACGGGTCCACTGTACATTGTCCTGCGGGGCAGGCTGACCCGTGGCGGTCCTGTCTGTCTCAGTCATGCAGGGCTTTCTCTGACTCGACCATGGCCTTCACGATCTCCTTCATCTGAAATCCTGCCGACCAGCCAAGGTCGCGGGCGGCCCGGCTGGCATCGCCCTGGCCAAACGCGATGTCGGAGGGGCGCTTGAGGCCTTCGTCCATTTCGACATGTGTGGCGGGGTCCAGGCCAAGCTCGGCAAATACCGTGTCGCAAAAGGCCTGCAGCGTGTGGCTCTTGCCGGTGGCGATGACATAGTCCGTTGGCACGTCGGTCTGCAGCATCCGCCACATCGCATCCACATATTCTGGCGCCCAGCCCCAGTCGCGACTGACCGAGAGGTTGCCGAGCTGCAGCACGCCGCCCCCGTCGCGGGCGATGCGGCAGGCGCCGTTGACGATCTTGCGCGTGACGAAGCGGGCGGGGCGCAGCGGCGATTCATGATTGAACAGGATGCCGGTGCAGGCATGCAGGCCGTAGGCTTCACGATAGTTCGCGACAGCCCAGTGCGCGGTTGCCTTTGCGGTCGCATAGGGGCTGCGCGGGCGGAAGGCCGTGTCTTCGTTCGCCGCCTTGCCACCGGTATCGCCGAAGCATTCGCTCGATCCGGCATTGTAGAGCTTCATGGCCCGCCCGGTGAAGCGCACGGCCTCCAGCAGGTTGATGGTCCCGCCCGCGATACTGTCCAGGGTCTCGACGGGCTGCTGGAACGAGAGGCCAACCGAACTCTGACCGGCGAGATTGTAGATTTCGTCGGGTTCGAAGCGGCTCAGGGTCTGCAGTACACTGCGGAAGTCTGTCAGCACCATGGATGCGGTTTCGACCCGGTCCGCGATGCCCAGGCGTTCCAGATTGGCGAAGCTGCTGGTCGTGGCATCGCGGGACGTGCCGACGACCCGATAGCCCTTGTCGAGCAGCAGCCGGGCCAGATAGGCGCCATCCTGACCGGACACACCGCAGATCAGCGCCGTGACCTGCCCGCTCATCGTTTCACCATCCCGTCCAGAATGTCACGCACACGCTCGGCGAACTGGCCGAAGGCGAAATAGGAGAGGCCATCCGGAACCCCGCGCGGCGCGTTCAGGCCGCGCCGGATGGCGGCAAGCAGTTCCTCCGGCTTGTCTGGATCGACCATTTCCCCCAGCTTGCCGTCGCGCACGGCATCGCGACTGCCGTCTGTCGAACTCGCAATGACGGGAACGCCGCTCGCCATGGCTTCCAGGAAGACGAAACCGAAGCCTTCACCCCGGCTCGGCATGACATACAGATCGGCCAGTCGATAGAGGTCGGCCTTTTCCGCCTCTTCGACAAAGCCGGTGAAGACGACGTGCTCGCCCAGATGCAACTCGGCCACCCGCTCCTCCAGTCGCCGCCGGTAGTCGCCGTCTCCGGCGATCAGATAGGCGATGGTCGGATCCTCTGCCACCAGGGACGGCAGAACCTGCAGCACCTCATCGAACCCCTTTGCGCGTTCCTTCGAAACCAGCCGACCGAACGTCATCAGGACCTTGCGGTTCTCCAGCCCGAAGCGCGCAGCCAGAACCTCGGATTTCTCGCCCGGGGCATATTCCTGCAGGTGAATTGCATTGGGCAGCAGTTCAACGCGGGTGTCGGGAACCCGGGACCAGGCTTTGAAACGGTCACGGGTATAGGCGCTGATGGCATAGTAGCGGGTGAGGTGGCGGCTGGCCCAGGACGTCATCCGACGACCGGAGGGACGCCATGCCTCGATGCCGTAAAGCGCGCCAAGCACCGGTCGGCCGAACAGCTTGCCCAGCGCCCAGGCGAGGGGGGCGAGGTTCAGGTGTCCGCAGTAGATCAGGTCGCTCCGCGCGATGCGTGGCAGGTCCCGGATGATGGTCGCCAGGAACCGTGCAGTGCCACCGGCGGCGCCGGTGCGATAGGTCAGGCCCTCCGGCAGGGCCTCCATGGCGTGACTGATCACCCGCGGGACCGCGGTCACCTCTGTCACCCCGGGGTGTTGCAGGAAGGCGGAAAGCAGGTCGCGATTGTAGACTGCGACGCCGCCGTGCCCCCCGTAGGCATCCGTGATCAGGGCGTAGATGCGCATCAGGCGCGCAAGCCCGTCGCTTCGGTGCGGCCATGGAGCTTTCCGTGCCAGGTCCAGGCGGTGCGGATGATCTCGTCCAGTGCAGCAAATCGCGGCTGCCAGCCCAGTTCCCGGCGCGCCTTCTCCGCGCTGCCGACAAGACGGTCCGGGTCGCCAGGGCGACGCGGGCCGACCTCCACCGGCACGGTAAGGCCGGTGACCCGTTCCACGGCCTGAATGACCTCGAAGACCGAATATCCGGTGCCGTTCCCCAGGTTGAACGCCCCGGAGGGCAGGCCGCGCTGCAACCCCTCCAGCGCACGCAGATGCGCGTCGGCCAGGTCGGTCACGTGGATGTAGTCGCGGATGCAACTTCCGTCCGGCGTGTCGTAGTCGTCGCCAAAGACGGTAATGGCGGGCCGGCGACCCATCGCGGCATCCAGGATCAGCGGGATCAGATGGGTTTCGGGTGTGTGATCCTCACCCGTCTCGCCATCCGGGTCCGCGCCCGAGGCATTGAAGTAGCGCAGGGCGATCCAGCCCAGACCGTGGGCGCGCCCGAAATCGGCCATCATCCGCTCCACCGTCAGCTTCGACTGGCCATAGGGATTGATCGGATGTTGTGGCGCGTCTTCCGTGATCGGAACGCTCTCCGGTACGCCATAGGTCGCGCAGGTGCTGGAGAAGACCAGATGCGCAATGCCGTGATCGCGGATCGCCTCCATCAGGCTCAGGGTGCCGGCCACATTGTTGCGATAGTACTTGCCAGGATCCGTCACCGACTCGCCGACATAGGCGAAGGCTGCGAAATGGATGACTGCCTCCGGCGCATGTTCGGCAATGACCGCATCCAGCCGCGTACGGTCCTGGATGTCGCCCTCCGCAAACGGCCCCCACTGCACGGCGTGACGGTGACCATGGACCAGATTGTCATACACGATCGGTTCGTGACCCGCCTGCGCCAGCACCTTGCAGGTATGGGCGCCGATGTAGCCTGCGCCGCCGGTTACGAGTACGCGGGTCATTTCTGCTGCGCCTGCTTCCGGGGCGCGGAGTCGTCCATGGTCGGTTCCAGTTCGACCTTCAGGGCATCGATCTCGGCCTTCAGCGCCTCGTACTCGGCCATCTTGCGCTTCAGGAAGCGTCCGGTCAGTGCCGATTTCTCCGCGATGCCCTTGGGCGTCAGGATGTAGGCATAGCGGCGCTTGTCCCGCGCGGCAGAGAAATTGCCGATCTTGATCAGACCCTTCTCGATCAGCGCGTTCAGGCAATAGTGCGCGCCGCCGACACTGATTCCCACGGCTTGTGCCAGATCGCGCTGGCTCATTTCCGGATTATCCTCGAGCAGGCGCAGCACGCGGAAGTGCACATCTTCCTGAGATGTCTTGCGACTGCCAGCCATCAGCGGGCGACGGGCCTTGTGCCCGGGCGTGAAATCTGTTTCACCACGGCTACCGCACCGAGGCACACTGTGGTGCGCCGGAGACGTCGCGAAGTCCGATAGGGGCGTTGAGCCTGCGAATCGATGCAGAACATGTGGCGTTCATAATTGAGCGATATGGTCCGCGCAAGCGTTGTGACGGCTCCCGGAACCTCGGCTCACGGGCCACGATGACGCACCTGACGTGACGCTTGGCACTTCAAATCCACGACCGCAGATGCAATGTTCATTATTGAGCAATCACTTGACCGACCGAGAGGCCGATGGCATCGACCGAAACTGCCGAACGGTGGTATCTGGCGCAGTTGAAACCCAACTGCCAGCGCATTGCTTTGCGCAATCTGGACCGGCAGGGCTTCCGCACGTTCCTGCCCCTGCAGGACCTCACGACACGGCAGGGCGGCAGTTTCGTCACCCGCTCCACATCGCTGTTCCCGGGTTATCTCTTCGTTGCCTTCGACATGGATGCCGGT
>CATOSE010000459.1:0-65000 GCA_951812265.1 Taphrorychus bicolor | reverse complement strand
AAAACATTTGTTTAACAAGTACACAGCTCTAGTTCACAGATGAGTACGTCCAAATCTAAAACGTTGTAATGCTCCTTGAGTAGAGATTCGTTTCTCTGTGTTGTCTTGAAATGTTACACTTTAAGAAAAACCAACTTTTTTTTTTAAATTAATGGATATTTTAAGAAGAACGGAAAAAGAGATCCCGAGGTATCATTAACAGCTGCAATAATTAGGCAGCAGAACTAAAATATCTTGCCGTGGTCCAATGGAATTTTTTCCTGACGTTTTGTCTACAACTGCGGACGACATTATCAAAGGTGATGAGGCAATGGGCGAAGTGACCTCCCGTGCTTCCCGACGTTGACTAACGTAGGGTCGGGAAGTTACCTCAGTCAACGTCGGGAAGCACGGGTGATCACTTCGCCTATTGCCTCATCGCCTTTGATAATGTGGGCCGCAGCTGTAGACGAAACGTCAGGAAGAAATTCCATTGGACCACGGTTTCAAAGCTGAGAAAACGCTTTAGATTGTATTTTGACAGGTCATTAAAAGCCTTCACGGCTTAAAAGCTGATTCAAAATTTAGGGTGTATCATTTCAATTGCTTCTCAGTTTATTTTATTTGTCTAAAAAATAATATTTTAGTTTGAAAAATATGGTTTTTATGTATGTAGGTCTTAAATATGATTCTTACTCATAAGTTTTTCGTTGTTTTAATACATTTTTAATGCAGGTTTTAAACAAGATCCTTATTAATGTGTTTTTCATTGTTGTAATAATCTCCCTATTGTAATACCGCATTAAACTACTTTTTTAGTTTAGTTTGCATGTTACAGGACTTGTAATATAATAGCTATTTATGTAACCAGTTACGAAAAGTCCGATTTCGTGTAACGAATGAATGTTTGCGGTACGAGCGCAGCGAGTTCCCGCAATTTGAATGAGATACACAAAAAAGGTTTTTTTTTTCAAGCGGACTAAAAGTACGTCATTTGTTTTCTCCATACGCACACCTAAAGTACGCTTTCTAATCCTGAGACCAAAAAAGTAGCAAAAAAGTCCTAGGCAGTAAAAGTAAAGTCAAAAGTCACCGCTATTGTCATGGTGGCGCGTATATAAACCATCTTATTGCCATCTTTATATTCTTGTTGAAAAAACAAAGGATAGGAATACTCTCAGAGCGCTCGAGAGCATCACCCGAAACCGTTTTTAATCGAAATCGCATAGGTTCTCGAATTCTGTTAAATGTCGTTGGTTGTCATGCGCGTCATCATATTTATGTGTCAATGTGATTTTTATTAATTTAGTATTGATAATAATGCTACAAATTTTTAGTTTACCATAATTTACCTAAACCAGCTGAACCATTGGTTATGATTTAATACCATTAAAACCATTGAACATTGAAAATCACCGTTCTAACACATTCCATTTATATGTACCACTAGTTGGGTAAGTACCTAGACCCGATTAAAGAGGATGAGAGAAATTGCAAAAGTGAATCACTCTGAAATAGACTTCTTCTGTCCTGCATGCTTGAAAAAAAAATAGTATATGTTACTCGGAGTAAAAGGTCTTTTTGTGCTTCGCCCAGTTGCAGGCCTCAGCTTCGCTTCGGCCATCAATCTCTGGGCTCAGCACGAAAAGACCCACTTTTACTCCTAGTGACATAATCTACTATTCGTCACGTGTTTCATACAAGATTTTTTCTAATTTTGACATATCAAGTGGCACTTTTCAATAGAGATTGATTTTCAATTGACAAGATTACGTCATTTGACATATGTTTGCCCCACATTGTCACTGTCAAACGAAACTTGAAAATCGATCTTTCTCATCATGTTTCAGTTTTGATTTAAGATAATTTAACTACAAGTATCCCCTAAAGTCTCTAAGCGGCCTAATCATCATCTGAAGTGTTGCTTTGAATTATGCCCTTATTGGAATGGTCTTATTCTTGTAATGTCGTTTATGTTCAAATGCGTACTGAATGAGATAATTGAAATACCGTTTCATTCTTTCGATCTCCTGATCTGCCTGGTTAGTGAACACTGAACATGGAAATGCTTGGGTTTGAATTTCAAGCCTTAAAGGAAGCAAAAATGACTTAGCAAGAGACGTATTACCTAATATTTCATAACTGGTAAGTTCAACAGTAATTATTCTTAAAAAGTATTTAGATAGGTATATGTGCAGGTATACTGGAGCATACCTAGTTATTTATGTTTAAAATTGTAGGAAAACCTGCATTGTCCTGAAAGGCAAACCCAGGCTGGTTGTTCAGCTAGAATTTCTGTTCTTGAAAGAATTTTTAGAAAAGCTAAGTGTGATCCAAACACAGGTATGATTAGTAAATTTGTAAATAGAGTTTAGGTAAACTAAAATAGAGTTTAGGTGAAGGTTTTTGGTTTAGCTCCAGTCAAAAGTTGTGTCAGCAAGACAAATACATACTTTGATAATGAGGTAGTTCAATTTTAGTTTAAACTTAAACACACAAAATCTGATATTAACAATGAGCATTTTAGAAATAATTAGTTAACCAAAATCATGCCTTTCTACAGGCCCTCCAAAAAGTTGTAGGTATGTAATTGGTTCTGATCCATACAGTATTGTTTGTTTATAGTTTTTCATTGTAAGAATGTCTAGCCACTTTTAAACATACTATCATATATATTATAGATATTTATACTAAAATAGTTTAAACATTGTATTTACTTTTTAACATACTACTATTTCGTTAGATATTATCCTTTTATAAAAGTCCTGCTGAACTTGCCATTTAAATACTTATCTTCTAAATTCATCTTTAGTCCAACTACGTACAGGACATGCTTATATTTTTTTCATCATAAGAAAGTTCTGTGGACTTTTAAACATATTAAAATATTTTAAACATATTAAAATTTTTTAAACATATTATCTGCTTTTAAACATACCACTATTTTTGTTTAAAGGTGGTAGACAATGATGTACTATTAAGCCAAACATCTTGGATTTCCATTGTTTTTATTGAGTGTTTTTACATGACGTTTTGAGCAGTGAAATCTCTGCTCATTTTCAAGTGAGGCTGGAATCTCTGCTTGTTTCAGTTTCACTTGAAAACGAGCAGAGATTCCACTGCTCGAAATGTTGTATAAAAAAACTCAATAAAGAAAATGGAAGTCCAAGATGTTTTCATAGCACTATTTTAGTACATACTTAAACTTACCATTTAAATACTTCTCTAAATCTGTCATTAGACCAACCACATAGAATCCTTTTACAAAACTTTCATGTCTTATTTCATATTTCATGTCTTACAATCAAGAATTTGGTACATTGGCTGGAATAAAAGCATTACAAAAATATTTTATAATGTTTCAAGGAGGAGCTTCAATTGTTGTTGTCAAAGGTTGTAGCTAGCTAAGTGTGGCTTGGTGCTGGTTAAATTATAAACACTACTAAGTGGGGTTTTATAATGCCATTTTGGAGCTTCCGATCTGATTCTCTCTGAAGTTAGGACAGGGTGTCAAAGTTGTAAAAAGTACACAAATTGTTTTTGGATATTAGGCAGGTAGGTATATTAACATTAAGTATATTATTTTCACTGTAAAATTATATGATACACAACATGTTGTTGTATGCAGTTCTGAGCATGTCAATAAAAGTAATATTAAGTAACAATTAATACAACCCTAACAATACTGCAAATTTACACTAATAATATTAAATACAATAAACAGGTAGAGTATAATAGGTAAATACAAGTCATTCACTTATTTTTGTCATCTCATTATCTTTGAAATCCTCATTTTTTTAAAAACCTAAATATCTCCTTTCAGCACATGTTGAGAAAATTACAATAAAAATGTCAAGTCTAATTTCCAATGCTTACTTGATGTCAATAACAAGTGAATGACTTACATGTAACAGTAGGAGCTCAACACAAAAGTTCAGGAAGAAGTTCTCAAGTTAGGTATGAATTTTTGACCCAAAAAGTTGGAGTAATAAAAGCATTTAGATAAAATGAATTTCACTCGAGTTGTCACCCCACTATTTTCTTTCAACAACTCAAAGAAAGAGATCTCTCACATTAAAATACAAGTGAAAATAATTTGCATTTTGCATTCATGCACTTTCTTATATCTGGAGTTACCTATGTAGTTTTATGGCAGTCATGTCATAAATCAATCAAATCAAAATACATGTGTTATGACATTTTCTGCCTCCTTTGCAACAAAATGTCTGCACTTGGCCAACATATGTACATTTTTTAACTTGGTGAGAGATTCCTTGATTCACAGCCCACTTGACTCTGTTAAACCACAACCTTGGAAATGAGGCTTATTGGGTAAGTAAACTGATATCTTGTCTTATCACATGTTCACACAGCACCTAAAACGAGAGGTAAATCAATTCATAAATTATGTTCAAATTCATTCCACTAAGTGTCAAGTAAAATTTCCTTGAATTTCACTAAATATTACTAAATTCAATTAAATTTCACTAATTCAATTAAATTTCACTAAATATTCTATGTGCCCACAATAAAACTCACCAGTAATTATACCTCTGGGGTGTCTTTCTGGGGGAAATCTATTAAAAAATTTAATTTATGTCACCATAAATTCTTCTGAATACATACAACTAAATCTGCAAAATGTGTACACCCAGTGATTCTAAACCTAACATAGTCTTGATAAGCACCTTTAATAAGAACTTTACTTTAATGAGATTTCTGATGGAATTGAAAAGTTATGTGGTTATGCTAATGCCCAGTTTTATAAAGTCAAGTTGTCCTGCCCTAAGTATGTATAAAATATAAGGAGAAAACACAGCTGACAATTGGTTGAATTTCTGCCTGTATGGCTAAACTCAATTTGGTTCATTTTGTGACAAAAAAACAGTAGGCCCTAAATTGATATATGAGAATTCAGAACCATATAGTTATTCACACCATTTGATGAATATGCTAGTCTTGAAATTAAGACTGAAGGAAAAACTATAAAAAAAAACCGCATAAGGTATAACTTTGGCTAAAGCAGTAGCTTGTTTAAATTGATCTTACCTTATTTAAAATTACATAAGCATCCTTGGTGACTTGTTTTGCATGGATCGAAAGAACTGCACCAGATTCATACAGTTTAAAAGCTTGTAGACTTTTATATGCTCTCAACTGCTGCTTAGTACCTACGTATAATAACTGTGCTTTAAAATAAAATAGTCTGCAAGATCCAGTAAGGTCACATTTGGCAAATCAAAAATTGGGAAACTCAAATCTTGTGGCGAAAGTCAATATTGTTTATAATTTCCACTTTCTGGTCATAAGGATACTTGACATCACCAGTAAGCTTGAAGTAATATTCACTTCTAAACATTTTCGGCACAAAAATTAGAAATAAACGACTTTTTCAAGAAGTTTCAATGTTCAAAGTTCAAACCAACAAAATCGATGTTATTCAAACGTTTAGTCACATCCAAATTAATAAACCGGCGGCGGGGTTGCCATTCTCACTATTTTGTTATACTTAAATTTATTTATGTTGTTTTAAAATCGGTAAGAGGAAAAATTATGTGAAAAAATGTAAATAACAACAGAAAAATATTTTTTTAATAAAAGATTTCTCACCCCAAAAGTACCAACAACATGTGAATTGTCATGATTCTTGTGGATCATTTCCGTATAAACACGGAAAGTTTCGTATGTTTGGCTACATGGTTTGTTTGACCCACAATAAAGTATGGCGGATCTAATCAAAAACAGCTGTTCTGGAATCGTCTATACTGATGACAGTGACGTAACGTCAATACTTATTGACATACGTTGACATATGATGACATTGACTACAAATACCTACTTAGAGAGAGAATTATTATTATTAAACTTCAATATTTACTTTTAAACCACTTTGTATCTACTTAATACCGTAAAACTATAGCAACGGTGTGCCACAGCCGAAACCTGCAACTGGTGGTGACACCAACTTTTCATCACTAGTTACGAAAGATTTTACTTTTCGTAACTAGTTACGAAAAGTAGGACGTTACTTCACATGTTATCAGTATTGAAAAGTGCCACTTTATATGTCACAATTAAAAAAAATATATTTCCTAATTTTCTTGTATTATTTTCTATATTTTTCGACATTCGTTTTCGAATAGAAAATTTCGAAAATAAAATCTTCTTTAAAAAGGAGAACTTCAATTAATTTACAAAACACTTTCCTTTAACTTTGGGTTGCTGTAAGCTAACTGATGTAATGAAGTAATAACCAAACTTGATAACTTTCTTAGGACCGGCACTAATGAATATAAAATTATTTGTTTTATCTCATAACTGCATGAGTTTATTTTCTTATCTTTTTTGGCGAAAGAGAACCGAAGGAGGGGGGCCTTTTTATAGAAAAATAAGAAAATGATCGAATGAAGTTGGCAGAACAACAAGTTTGATTGCTAAATTTTCAGATATTTTTTATGCACGAATGAAATTTTGAGGAATATTTCCCGATTCAATACTAAATTTCTTCGGTTTAGCAGCGGATATTGATTGCTCATTTTGACTTAACAAAGAAGTTCCAAATTGGGACATAATCATTGACATAATAGAGTTTGACAATGTTTTTTAAAAGAAGTCACAATATTTAGTGTACCAGCAAAAGTGGTCAAAAGCAGCACATTCGGGGGTAATATCACGACGCCTTTAAAATTATACAGCATCATAAATATTGTGCAGCAGAATTATCGAATTGCAATATTTACTTTAGAATGCAATTAATGCTGCAATTTTGGTGTAAATACACTTCTCTTAGGTCGGATCTAACGTATGAGGGAAGTATTCAAAATTACAACTCAACATATCAAAATGTTGAAGGAAGGCTGTCAGAAACGTTAAATTTTTCTATTTAATTTTGTAAAATAAGTGTTTGCTCTCCCAAAAACAGCCAAAGAAAAGAATTATGTCAAATAACGGTCATACAGTGTCATACATAGTGTTCAAAAAATAAATTTTTTCTAATTTTGACATATAAAGTAGCACTTTTCAATACTGATGACAGTGACGTAATGTTCTACTTTTCGTAACTAGTTACGAAAAGTAAAATCGGTCGTAACTGGTGATGAAAAGTTCGTTTCACCACCAGTTGGAGGTTTCGGTTGTGGCACACCGTTGCTACAGTTTTACGGTGTTAAGTAGATACAAAGTGGTTTAAACTCTCTCTAAGTAGGTACTTGTAAATCAAAATTAGCAAAAATCTTGTATGAAATACGTGACGAAAAGCCTTTTTTGCGTATATCATTCAAATTGCGGGAACTCGTTGCGCTCGTCCCGCAAATATTCATCGTTACACAAAATCGGACTTTTCGTAACTGGTTACAAAAATAGCTATTATGTCATGTTTAACGCATGAATTATGCAATGTTTAAGTCATGAGTTTTAGGGCCGTTCGCATCAAGCAATTTTTAAGTACATTTTGAAACACTGTTATTTTTTTCGCTAGGATTTAATAAAAACCCGATATAAAAATCAAAGTTTAACATAAAAATAAGCTGTTTACATTTCGTCATATCCATCTTAACTTAGATGATCACCACGAATAATAACTTATAAAGGGCCCGCGTAAATGAGGCCACTCTATTAGCTTTTGAACCTTTTTAGCTAGGTCACAAAATTTGAAATGCTTAAATAAGATTAAATTGTCCACCTTTTGACATAAAAATGAGTGCTTAGAATGTTAACGTGACAGTTTTACGCCACTTTCGATTATTTTTCCTAGTCGAGTGATACCAAAACACAGTATCGCCGACCGTCCATTTCATTAGAGACAATGAAGAAAAATGGCATAAAACTGTCAAATTAACATTTTAAGCGCCAATTTTTATGTCGAAAGATGGACAATTTGATAGGTTCACAGTTATTTATGTATAGAAGGTCGAAAGTAGAAAATTGCGACCCGCGGACGAAGTTTGAGGCCTGACGCGAAGCGGAGGGCTTTAATAAGGACAAGGGCCGCAATCATACTTTCGGCCTAAGGTGCGTACCACGTTTTACGCAAGACTTACGAAATGCGATAGGCAAAACGCAAAAAAATAAATGCAAAATACGCAAAACTAACAAAATACGATACCTATATTATTGCGATTCGCGAAGTTTTATCTCGGTTTTCACAAACGTTTCTAATATGGAATGATTATAAACATTACGACACCAGCAAACCGATTGTGACAAGTCGATTGTGAAAACTCCGTTACCAGGTAAACGTCTTTATTTGATTGTCAAATAAGTCAATAATTAAAAATTGCAATTCTTCTACTCAAAAATGTGTTCCATCAATGACGAGTCATCCGCAATCATAAATCTTCTAACCACAGCTAAAAAGGGTTGCCACTTTTAGAAAAATATTGCCATTTGTTGAGTCCCTCTAGACACCTCTATACTTCCAACAAATATCTAAAGCTGCCGAGGAAGCATTAACCGATTAACCGAGTTGTGCTTAATAACATCAAGAGAGCTGTATGAGAAGAAGTTTGAGGTATTTTATAGATGGAAGAATGAGAAAGGTCGTTCCGACCACGTTTTAATGTAAAGAATTTATAGATTTTGCGTAAAAAAAATAAAAGGCGGGTCTCGTTATTTCGACTGTCATTTGAAAATAAATGAAATACATAATTTGCAATTTGGAGGATAACTAGAGCATGAAAAGTCATTTTTATGTCAAAAGATGGACAATTTGATCTTATTTAAACCTCTTGAATTTTGTGGCAATAGCTTTAAATGTCAAAAAAATAAAGAGGGTTCTCATTATTTACGCGGGCACTGTATAACCATTGCTATAATATAGCATTATTATAAAATGTCCTTAAATTGCCGAATATCTGTAAATAAGACAACACTGCATTAACACAACATATATTTTTGCAATATTTGTGACACCATCCATTTACACATAGTTTGAGTTATAATATTTGTAACACCATGCTTACACCAGTTCACGTTCAGACATATTTGTGACAATGGTGTCACAATTAAAATTAGTTCCAGAAGCCTTCCTATGGTGTGTATGATTATAAAAGTCTTATATGCGGACACGTCAAGAGATGGCGCACATGATATTAGCTTTTAGGCCAAAATGCCACAATTAAGGTTTATTCATGCGTAGCCACAAATATTACAATACCTGTAATGGTGAGTTGGTTTGTTTATGGTGTGCTTTTGTCACACTCGTGCATCATTTTTTTTCCGTTCTACCATGCATGCGAGGCGCTCATAGTTTATTAAATATACGAACGCAAACTGCTGTAGAAACAAACAAAATGTTGCAGCATTATTTGGGGCACTAACTACATAACGCTAGTCGAATTAACGCAATAAATTCATTAATATAGATTTACAATGCGCAATAAATTCATTAATTTTTTTTTAACGTTTATTTATTTTAATATAGATTTACATGCTAAAATCCTAAAACTCCATATTATAAATTTTTTTTGGACCCTCTATACCATCTAAATATTTGTCCTATTTATCATAAAACCAATAGAACCGACGAATAAAATCGATTACTATTGATTTATATGGGAAAAGTCGATATTTCTACGTTAAGCACATAGGGCTCTGAAACCAGCTCAAAAATCAAAAGTTTTGAGATCAAGATCGTGCATTGCGGCCTTTAACAGCTGATATCTCATTTCGATGAAGATTTATCCGAAAACCTATAAGAAGATCTAAGGAAGTAGAATAATAGAGCTACACGCAGAGACCATTTTCGAATGTCTGTCTAGAACAGTAACTGAGCACAGGTGGCCCAAAAATAAGGTAAAAATTTTGCAGTTTTGTTTAAGTTTCTCGAAAACCGTGAAAAACAGCTTCCTTCTGATTCATATATCTGATAGTCCTCAATGACCTCTTCACACATCATATTAACCTGCATATCGAGAAACCTTACTGTTTTCAAACTAAACAGGAAAATGTAAAAAGTCATCGATATTTTCGGACGAATTAAAAATAGTCTCATATGAAAGAGGGGACAAAAGTATGGAAAAAATATGCAAAATTAAAATTTTCAGTAACTTTCTTCCCCTGCAAAATGGCGCCTAAAAGGTAACTTTTCCACTTTTTATCGACATTTTAATACTAATTTCTATGTAATTCAAAAACTAAACATGATATAACGATGCTATTGACACCAGTGAATGGAGCATTCACGACCTCAAAATACCTACCTGCTTAATTTGTCGTTCCAAGTTTTTGATTTAGTTGGCAGTATGTTCGATCAAATTAAAACATTAGGTAATTTTCATACAATTTTAACAGTTAATAAGACTGTTATTAAACTAAGCAAAAAGGTAATTAAGGTGGGTTTTTACAGCGCATAGCGCATAATTTTACACATAACATAGAAAGTTAACCCGTTACAGTTTACACAGCGCACAACATAAGCATAACATAACATAAGAAAATTCTTAATTTTTAAGTTTCTATGCGATTCTTATGCGAAACAATGTCATATTTGAACTTTGAGATTGACCTGTGCCAGGTTTTTGTTGTTTTTAGGGTATCGTGTGTTATTGCTTATAAATCTTGTGTCTTCGCCATACAGAAGCAAGTGAAAAGTACCATTAAGGAAAGAAAAATGATTTGGAACTACAAGCCTTTGCATATGGATCTCTGGCATTAGGATGCCTTTTGTTGATTAGTGCTGCAGCAACAGCAGTTTGTTTTGCTGCAAAAAAAACGAAAACGCAGGCAGTTTAAAATTAAACTAATGAACCGAAAGCGAGGGAAACGTATCGATATGCAGTTTGCGGAGCAGCATGACACTGAACAGATTTTTAAGTACACTCGAATGACCCCAAAACTATTTAATGAATTGTTGGCCCATCAGAACAGCGTCTTTCTCAGACTTTGCAGTGAGTGTATTAGTGGATAATTTAGAATTTATTTTTCAGTTATTTATCAGAAGGTTGTTCCATGCAGTAAGTATCATGGAATAATTTTGTAGTCAAGGCTACAGCTCACTGCATAATCAAGGAAACTTAGGAAGTACGTATGTGGACAGTTCTTAGTCTTATAGTACTTCCTGAACCCACTCATGAAACTTTAAAGGCAGTTGCGAGAGAAAACTATCGCAGATGGAACATGCCCAATTGCATTGGATCTTCAGAGGGAAAGCACATACAAATACAATGCCCAAAGCATTCAGAAAGGACATATTTCTCCTATAAAAAGATCAAAGAAATCCTTATATAAAAAAGCATTTGGAGAGGTATAGAAAAGTGTATACAATTTCTTTATTTTGTAGCATGGTTCTGATAGCTGCATATAACGTCTATTGCAAATTTAAAAATGTGGACATTGGAGCTGTTGGTTCGTGCCGCGACTCAACAATTTTAGGTCATCCAGCTACGAAGGGGCTCTTTTAAATGGGACATTGCCAATTCCCGAGCCAAAACCTTTACCTAGAGGTACCATTCTATTTTCTTTTTTTTTGCTACTGATGCTGCCTTCTCTTTGCACTCAAATATTATGCGGCCATTTCCAGGAAGTTATTTACCTGGAAGAAAAGGCATATTTAATATGAGGCTCTCTAGAGTCAGGCGCACCATTGAAAACACGTTTGGAATTTTAGCCCATAGGTGGAGGAGATTAAGAAATACTATTCTGACAAGTGAGGATATGTGTGAGAAGACCTTTATCGCAACAGTTGTCCTCCACAATTATATACAGAGAGGAAAAATGGATATGCCTGTAAATGAAAGACGCTACTGCCCCACAGGTTTTACAGACTGGTTTGATGACAAAGGAACAATGCGTCTAGACCGCTAGAAGAAAATGGGAAGTAGTCTGCACAAAGTTGGAAAATTGGGTTCAAATAATGCTAGTAAAACTGTTCAAAATTTAAGGAAATATTTAGCAAATTGGCTTATATTACCAATCGGCGCCCTACATCATCAGTTGGACAATTGAAGAGATAGGAAAGCAGCCCTTAACTTACTGCTACTACAAATAAATATATATCGAAATCAATAAATATAGGAAATATTAATCACTTCATGGTGTGTTGCAACGCTTCTCCAAGCAATTGGTAAGCCTTGCTTTTGTAGGTTATTTTTTGTGCTGCAGACAACACTTGCATGTCTCCAGCAAAAGCTTTTGCCCACAGCAGGTCTGGGCCTATGTTATTATCCTCAACAATTTTTTCGGTAAATTGATGACACCGTTTTACACATCTCTTCCTGTGTGGTCTTTTTCCTTTTACCCCTCTCTGATGTTGGCGATGATAATATTGCATTTATGATACCTCTTTTAGATATTTTCATTGGAGGGAGGAAGGGGGTCGAGGTTTCACTCCTATCAGCAAAGCTCCCCTGCTCCTCCTCGCCATCGAAAAGCTGAGAGGGCTCCACATCTTCCTCGATTATTGCGTCCATAGAGTCCCATGAACTGGGACCCGGACCACTTGAGTTGCGCATATTTGATTTTGATATTGTTCTGCAGAATCAAATAAAAAAGAGTTAAAAACAAAAATCTGCCATATACATTGGTAAGTAAAGTACTCACTCCCTAATTGCAATAAAGAGGTTTAAAAAACCCATCGCTTGGAAATGGGGCGAAATGATATTGTCAGGTCCTGAGCCAGAGAAAGTTTCCCGTAGTTCTTTTGTTATCCAACGAGCGATACATTCTTCAGCTAAAAATACATTTTTTTATCGAAGACCCTACAGTTTTTTCTTAACTTTGTACTTACGACTATGATTCAAAATAGCAGAAATGGTGCTCCATGAAGCTTCTTTGGCGTCTTTGTTTTTGAAGCGAGCATTTTTTTACCAAATAATTGAGGAAACTACGAGACCTGCTCTATGAGGAGCCCGTCATCCATTTTTCAGATTATTCCAAATTTATTGACATAAAACAATCAATTCAAATTCTAAAGATTGGTTTATGGACCAAATAAAATCAAATAAGAAATAAAATTAAATATAACCGACTGTGTGTCGTTTATACAGGAAATAAAATAAAGAATTGACCAATAAGATGACACTTCATACGCCAAAGTTCAGCATGCATCTCCGCAAACTTGACTAATTTCTCATATACATTGTGCTCTTCTCTTCGCTGATTCATAGGTCTAATCTTAAACTTCCTGTTTCGCTTCTTGAGTCTAAGCAAACAGCAGTTGCTGCTGCACCTACAAACAGCAAAAGTCCCATCTCATCAAAAAGATTAATTTGCAGAGTTTCTGTCCACTATCCTTCCAAGTCTTTTTTTTTTCAAAAACAATTACGCGACGCAATGAAACACAGCGCTCAAAACAACAGTTTTCTTCGCAAAAACTAACGAGGATTAATACTTTTATTGTACACTCTTTGACACAACCGGCAAAAGCAAATTAGAAATTTTTTTAATTACCAGAAATCACAAAATTAGAATTCCTTGCAATTCGTTTTATTTATATTCTACAGACGACACCCTGTACATTGTTATTTTGTTGGCGACATTGACATTTTAGACAGACATGCGCATGCGCGGTTACCTCTCCAAATAAGAAATAAGATAAGAAGCTAAAAGTTGGTTAAATTCTTATTTCTTAGTATATTTTATTCATATCTTATTTGTAATTTGTTATTATTTGTTGTTTTATTTTATTCGGTGTATAACCCACCTTAACAAAATTTTTAAAATAAACAGTTAAAGCAGGAAGCGAAACGTGACGAATCGGGTGTCCAGCAGAACCCTGAACATAGGAGATTAACATGGGAAATCGGTTTTAATTCTTTTGCGCCAGTACGGTTGATTTGATTGAAAAACTCTTAAGAGTAATTTTTTTTTTATTTAACTATAAGTTTTTCAATACCTCAGTTTTGGCTGTACTGAATTTCAATTTGGCGCGTCACCCCCGCCATGCATGTGCAGTGACCATTTCGCGACGTCCTTACGAAAAGTGGTTCCTAAGTCCCAAAAGAAAAACATTCCAAGGTATCCCCCCTTGGATAGAAAGCAATCCGATTAGATGCTTGGTCTCGGCACAAATATACCTCCACCAAGTGGAAATTTGAAATTTAAAGTTTAAAAATTTGTCAAAATTTCAAATTTAAAGCTAGGCTCTTGATTTTTGGTCATGGTCGAACCACATGTGTGCTACCTTTCTGAATTATTTCACATTTTTTGCTGCAAAAGTGTGGAATCCACAGGGTGAAAGGTGAGGAAACTACATCCAAATTGGCAGAAAATGCGGCACAGAAAAACTTTTGTAGCTCGCCCGGTATAAGAGTTAGACCGAAACTAAAAACCGTTTTTTTTTTTGTCTCCGCGTGTTCTTGTTGCCAATAAAACATAGAAGCTGAAATTCTCCGTAGTTTTCGTAAAAATCGCAAAAAACTACTATACTATGTTGGACATTTTTTCTTAACCGTCTTAGGATTTTTTTTACTCGCCCTGTATTAAAGTGACATCCTTGGGGGGCTAGGATTAAAAGTGACACAGAATATCTCCTTTCCCCTGATAGCCCGCTCATTGAGCCAACCGTGTATCTAAGGGTGTGTAGGAGGCCAAGAAGTTAAACATTACAAAAATAAAAAAAAACCCGTTCCAACTTTGCGAATTTTTCTACATTTTTCTATTTAACTTCTCGGAATTAGACATCAAAATTCATAATTTACACATATGAGGAAACCTAACAGGAGCAGCCGAAAGAAAAAAAAGCTATTTTTGACTTTGGTACGCCACGGGTCCGACCCGACCCCCCCCCCCCCCCCCCCAACCTACTTACTACCCAACCGACTATATCTTTGGAAAGCCCGTTCATTTGTGTGCAGACGCCCCTTGCATGGAAATCCTGTTGAATTAACAGTTCAAGAGTTCTAAGTGTCGAAACCAAAAAAATTCAAATATCTACAACCAAAATCGCTGCTGGGAGACGGCTTTATATCCTCACTAGCGTTCGGACAAGTAGTTACAAATGTTTTGTAATCGTTGCAAAGTCTACATTACACATACTGTTTAAATAAGGTTAATGTATTCTTAAGAGTGGTAAGTAGATTGCCTTATTATATATTGGCCACTCGTTTCCGAATAAAAAGTTTTTCTGGTCCCAATCCATCAGCATCTTATTGACGCACCCTCGTAACCTCAATTAACGACACTTGAAGATGTCAAAACGAAAACGTCATGCAATCGAATTAAAGTGACTTAACTAACTGGCTCAGTTTTGGGGTTAACAATACTTATACAGGGTGTTCCAGTTCCCATGATCATCAAACTCAAGAGTACATAGACAACTTCTTTTACTCTGGAAGTTTTGATCATAAAAACTGTGACACCCTGTATAAGTAAAATAAAAATAAATTAACTAAATCAGTTTAATTCAATTATCTGACGTTTTTCTTTTTTACGTTTTTAAGTACAGTCTTAGTGTGTGAAGTTACGAGGGAGCATCAGAAAGATGTTGCAGGATTACAACCATAAAATCAAAATTTTCAAAAATTTTTGCTGGGTATCGTGTCGTACGAATTAAACACACCAATTACTGTCACACAGATTTTTGAAATCATTTTATAGTTATCTGAGTGGAGGACTATACAAGGAATTGTAAAGAGTGTTTTCCCTCCTACCTTTCTTTAATTATTTTAATAGTCACCACCCATTTTGTCCTATTATCTCGCCCACTGATCTACAGCAATCAAGACATTCGATCATGACAAATACGAAAGAACCTTCTTAAGAGATCGTATTTATAACGACACAAAAAGATAATTAATGGATAAGTTATGTGTCTTCGTGTACACAATCAGCACTCAATCAGATGTTCTCGGCTGTTTTTGAACTCGCCTAATGGCGTGTAATGAACCTTATCGCCGGAAAAATATCTCGTTTCAGAAATATTATTGGTTTATAAACATCGTGGAAGAGGCCCTCACCTTACCATACGCACTTTACACCGTGTCTAGGAGGAATTCAAATGAGCTCACGACTTCCATGTACGCGGCTCTTCGTCGCATTCATCAGACTGCGAGAGATATCTCGCAGAATACGCAAACCTTCAGATATCATCCGACAGGTGAAGAATACCCGCTGAACTGCCGTTGATTGGTGTACGACTGGCGGAAGAATCAGATAGTGTTCGGCAAGAAACGTATGTTCCCGCGGATAAGTCTTGATCAACAATTGTCTAAATGCCTCTCGTCAATCTTTCCGGCCCAAAAAGGCCGCAACTCTCCCGAAATGGCATGGGAAATGGTTATAGGTTTAATGGGAGTAATAACTCCTCAGAGTCGTTCCGATCAATACGCTTCTTAATGCCCATGCAACGCTTTTTACCATGTCACTTCATTGAAGGAAGAGTTAATGTTGGGAATGGCAATGCAAGATTTGCGTCATTAAAAGGTACCAGTGATTTTAAAAAAAGATAATTTAGTTTTTAAATTACTTACAACAATTTTTCATAAATATGAGAGCAACTTTTGGAATATGGTTTAAACTGTTTACAATCATTTAACATCTATATCATGCAAATTCTGCAATATGCTGCAATGGGCATTGCCCTAGTCGCATTTTTTGAAATGCAACTTGAATTTTTGAAAAATTAAATATTTGACTTGTTTTTTGTTTACAGTTGAGCTTGACTTGATGTCCAGTATTTTCAAACTATTTGATATTTGACCGAAAGTGGTGATTGAACAAGATGAACTCAAACATGGTTACGTAATAACGTTCATCAGTCAATTTGACAATATTCAGTGATGCTTAGAAATCTACAGGATGAATCAGAATTAATTCTTTTATAGTCAGCACTGCCACTATGTATTTAAAAACAAAAATAAATAAATAATGAAAACATTGGAACGGTTCATTATTTACTAAATCACGACACAGGATTTAATCAGAAGAAGACTCAAAAAAAGTAAATAATTGAGGGCCTCAGCAAAGCTGAAGTTTCCAATGAGACTCAGAGGTTCAAAATATGTAAAACTCATACTTTTGATAAAAGTGATGGAATCTTTTCATTATGATAGGTCTGAAGAATTAGATAAAATATTCAGAAAGTTTGAACAAGTTCTGAGTTATTCTCAGACTCAGAAAATGTGAATAATTATGTAAAATTTAGATGATTAGACTGAATTCTTCGCTTTCTAGTTATTGAGCTGCCATTATATTGAGTCAAAAACACTCAGAAAGTATGTAAATGTGGCCCTCAGTAAAGTTGCACCTTATAAGGAATTTTCAGAAGATCAAATCACGTAAAACTGAGGTTAATTCTAATTTCAAATCTTCAAATTCAATTTGACTCTTCGATAAGTTTCCCCAATACCTCAGTGCTGGAATGTAGAAAAAAAAATAAAAGTACTCATTTAGAATATAATAAGCAACAAGTGGCAACACAGCTCCGTTCCCTTACGTCAAAGCAATATGACTAGGCTCGTGAGTGGAACAAAGACAACGAATTCTAATCCTTGCCTGCAGCATTGTCTATGTATGCTGCGGCAGTGTTGTCAAACGTTGCTGATTTTCCAACGAAATGCTTGAAACTCAAAAAGTTTAATTACCCTTCGTTCTTTTTGTTGTTTTAACATTTCTGGCGAAAAACTATTTTCGTTGCCTACAGAAAAAGTTTGCTATTAAGGTGTCTTTTAAAGAACGTTTTGCTAATTTTTTATGAAATACTACCATTTCCTCGCCTAATAAGTAGGAAATTTTAGTTTAACTCTTGGGTAAGTAAAATCCTCCCAGTACTGGAAAGTACTGGAAAAATAAAAAAAGAAACTGTTCTGTCAAATTTAAAGAAAAAAGTATCCATTTAAAATTTAATAAGCAACAAGTGGCAACACAGTTTCATTCCCTTACGTCAAAGCAATATGATCAGGTTCGTACGTGGAACAAAGACAGCGAGTTCTAACACTTGCCAACAGGCTGCAGCGGTGATGCCAAACGTTGCTAATTTTCCAATGAAACGATTGCGGTTTAGCAAGTGGAATTAATGAATTGCTGAAAAGGAGGCAATAAAATTACTGTCTGTAGAATCACCATTTCCGAAAGGACCTTATATTCATTTAAAGACAACAAGTAAATCTTTGTGCGAGAGTGACAGAGACAGCACTTAAAATTATGATTTTTTACTATGTTCTGTCATTTCTCTCGTGTCACCGATTCCCCACAACCAACATTAAGAGTAATTTATGGGTATTAATGGGCGATTAATAATCTCAGCTTTATTTCAAGTGTTTAGAGTCCCACTAGCAATAGTAGCAAGGTGGATTAGCAAGTTGGAGACGAAATAACATTGATTGAAGTTGTTATTTTGTTCCCATCCTGCTAATCCACCTTGCTACTATTCTCAGCTCTATTATCACTTCGTTACCCTCAAGTGTTAAACCGTCTCAGTTATTAATCCCCTTCTAAAAAGTTTTCTACCAAAGTGTCATTTAAGGTTCATTTTCCTAATTCCAAACTCAAATTTCACTAAAAAGTACCTTTTTCTTGCTTAATTGATAAGAAATTTTAATTCAACTCTTGGATAAGTAACATCCTCCCAGCAACTCAGTTGGGGAAAAATTGCCAAATAAACTATTTCGTCAAAATTTAAAAATAAAAGAGTCCATTTAGAATTTAATTAGCAACAATTAGCAACACAGAATCGTTTCCTTACGTCAAAGCAATAACACCAGGCGCGTGAGTGGAACAAAGACAGCGAATCTTGCCAGCAGGCTGTGGCGATGTTGCCAAACGTTACTAATTTTCCAATCAAATGTTTGTGGTGTGTCATCTACCCCTATCCTAGCTTAATACTTAGGAAATTTTAGTTCAACTCTTGAATAAGTAACATCCTCCCTCTAACTGAGTACTGACAAATAGACAAGAAAAACAGTTCTGTCAAATTTAAAGAAAAAAGTCTACAAATAGAATTTAATAAGCAACAAGTGGCAACACAGCATTGTTTCCTTACGTCACAACAAGATGACCAGGCACGTGAATGGAACAAAGACAACAAATCCTAACACTGGCCAGCAGGCTGTGGCGGTATTGCCAAACGTTACTAATTTTCCAATCAAATGTTTGTGGTGTGTCATCTGCCCCTAAAATCACTAAAAATTACCTTTTCCTAGTTTAATACTTAGGAAATTTTAGTTCAACTCTTGAATAAGTAACATCCTCCCTCTAACTGAGTACTGACAAATAGACAAGAAAAACAGTTCTGTCAAATTTAAAGAAAAAAGTCTGCAATTAGAATTTAATAAGCAACAAGTGGCAACACAGCATCGTTTCCTTACGTCACAGCAAGATGACTGGGCACGTGAATGGAACAAAGACAGCAAATCCTAACACTGGCCAGCAGGCTGTGGCGGTATTGCCAAACGTTACTAATTTTCCAATGAAATGTTTGTGGTGTGGCAAGTGGGACCAAAGCACGGAGAAAAATCAGGCAAAAAAAGTTTGCTAATAAAGTGTCATTTAAAGTAAATTTTGCTAATCTAGCCCAAACTAAATTTCCACTAAAAAATACTTTTTCCTTGTTTAATCTCTAGGAAACCTTAGTTAGTAGAGAAAGATCAGTTCAACTCTTGAAAAAGTAACATACTCCCTGTAACTCAGTACTGAAAAATAGACCAGAAAAACAGTTCTGCCAAATTTAAAGAAAAAACTCTACATATAGAATTTAATAAGCAACAAGTCGCAACACAGCATCGTTTCCTTACGTCAAAGCAAGACGACCAGGCACGTGAGTGGAACAAAAACAGTAAATCCTAACACTGGCCAGCAGGCTGTGGCGGTATTGCCAAACGTTACTAATTTTCCAATGAAATGGTGTGGTAAGTGGGACTAAAGCACGGAGAAAGATTAGGCAAAAAAGTCTGCTCATAATGTGTCATTTAAAGTAAATTTTGCTAATCTAGCCCAAACTAAATGTTCACTAAAAATTACCTTTTCCTTGCTTAATACCTAGGAAATTTTAGGTCAACTCTTGAATAAATAACATCCTCCCTCTGACACTGACAAATTAACAAGAAAAACAGTTCTGTCAAATTTAAAGAAAAAAGTCTACATTTAGAATTTAATAAGCAACAAGTGGCAACACAGCATAGTTCCCCTACGTCCAAACAATATGACCAGGCTCGTGAGTGGAAAGGAGACAGCAAATCCTAACAGTGGCCAGCAGGCTGTGGCGGTATTGCCAAACCTTGCTAATTTTCCAATGAAATGCTTGTAGTGTGGTAAGTGGGATTAAAGCACGGAGAAAGATCAGGCAAAAAACTTTACTAATAAAGTGTCATTTAAAATAAATTTTGCTAATCAAACCCAAACAAAATGTTCACTAGAAATTACCTTTTCCTTTTTAATAGCTAGGAAATATTAGTTCAACTCTTGAATAATTAACATTCTCCCTGTAACTCAGTCTCAAGTCTATATTTAGAATTTAATAAGCAACAAGTGGCAACACAGCATCGTTTCCTTACGTCACAGCAAGCTGACCACTCACTTGAGGGGAACAAAGACAGCAAATCCTAACACTGGCCAGCAGGCTGTGGCGGTATTGCCAAACGTTACTAATTTTCCAATGAAATGTTTGTTGTGTGGCAAGTGGGACCAAAGCACGGAGAAAGATCAGGCAAAAAACTTTGCTAATAAAGTGTCATTTAAAATAAATTTTGTTAATCAAACCCAAACTAAATTTTCACTAGAAATTACCTTTTCCTTTTTAATAGCTAGGAAATATTAGTTCAACTCTTGAATAATTAACATTCTCCCTGTAACTCAGTCTCAAGTCTATATTTAGAATTTAATAAGCAACAAGTGGCAACACAGCATCGTTTCCTTACGTCACAGCAAGCTGACCACTCACTTGAGGGGAACAAAGACAGCAAATCCTAACACTGGCCAGCAGGCTGTGGCGGTATTGCCAAACGTTACTAATTTTCCAATGAAATGTTTGTTGTGTGGCAAGTGGGACCAAAGCACGGAGAAAGATCAGGCAAAAAAGTTTGCTGATAAAGTATCATTTAAAGTAAAATTTTGCTAATTTAGCCCAAACTAAATGTTCACTAAAAATTACCTTTTCCTTGCTTAATACCTAGGAAATTTTAGGTCAACTTTTGAATAAATAACATCCTCCCTCTAACACTGACAAATTAACAAGAAAAACAGTTCTGTCAAATTTAAAGAAAAAAGTCTACATTTAGAATTTAATAAGCAACAAGTGGCAACACAGCATAGTTCCCTTACGTCCAAACAATATGACCAGGTTCGTGAGTGGAAAGGAGACAACAAATCCTAACAGTGGCCAGCAGGCTGTGGCGGTATTGCCAAACGTTGCTAATTTTCCAATGAAATGCTTGTAGTGTGGTAAGTGGGATTAAAGCACGGAGAAAGATCAGGCAAAAAACTTTACTAATAAAGTGTCATTTAAAATAAATTTTGCTAATCAAACCCAAACTAAATTTTCACTAGAAATTACCTTTTCCTTTTTAATAGCTAGGAAATTTTAGTTCAACTCTTGAATAATTAACATTCTCCCTGTAACTCAGTCTCAAGTCTATATTTAGAATTTAATAAGCAACAAGTGGCAACACAGCATCGGTTCCTTACGTCACAGCAAGCTGACCTCTCACTTGAGGGGAACAAAGACAGCAAATCCTAACACTGGCCAGCAGGCTGTGGCGGTATTGCCAAACGTTACTAATTTTCCAATGAAATGTTTGTTGTGTGGCAAGTGGGACCAAAGCACGGAGAATGATCAGGCAAAAAACTTTGCTGATAAAGTGTCATTTAAAGTAAAATTTTGCTAATTTAGCCCAAACTAAATGTTCACTAAAAATTACCTTTTCCTTGCTTAATACCTAGGAAATATTAGGTCAACTCTTGAATAAATAACATCCTCCCTCTAACACTGACAAATTAACAAGAAAAACAGTTCTGTCAAATTTAAAGAAAAAAGTCTACATTTAGAATTTAATAAGCAACAAGTGGCAACACAGCATAGTTCCCCTACGTCCAAACAATATGACCAGGCTCGTGAGTGGAAAAGAGACAGCAAATCCTAACAGTGGCCAGCAGGCTGTGGCGGTATTGCCAAACCTTGCTAATTTTCCAATGAAATGCTTGTAGTGCGGTAAGTGGGATTAAAGCACGGAGAAAGATCAGGCAAAAAACTTTACTAATAAAGTGTCATTTAAAATAAATTTTGCTAATCAAACCCAAACTAAATTTTCACTAGAAATTACCTTTTCCTTTTTAATAGCTAGGAAATTTTAGTTCAACTCTTGAATAATTAACATTCTCCCTGTAACTCAGTCTCAAGTCTATATTTAGAATTTAATAAGCAACAAGTGGCAACACAGCATCGTTCCCTTACGTCACAGCAAGCTGATCACTCACTTGAGGGGAACAAAGACAGCAAATCCTAACACTGGCCAGCAGGCTGTGGCGGTATTGCCAAACGTTACTAATTTTCCAATGAAATGTTTGTTGTGTGGCAAGTGGGACCAAAGCACGGAGAAAGATCAGGCAAAAAACTTTACTAATAAAGTGTCATTTAAAGTAAATTCTGCTAATTTAGCCCAAACTAAATGTTCATTAAAAATTACCTTTTCCTTGCTTAATACCTAGGAAATTTTAGTTCAACTCTTGAATAAATAACATCCTCCCTCTAACACTGACAAATTAACAAGAAAAACAGTTCTGTAAAATTTAAAGAAAAAAGTCTACATTTAGAATTTAATAAGCAACAAGTGGCAACACAGCATAGTTTCCCTACGTCCAAACAATATGACCAGGCTCGTGAGTGGAAAGGAGACAGCAAATCCTAACAGTGGCCAGCAGGCTGTGGCGGTATTGCCAAACGTTGCTAATTTTCCAATGAAATGCTTGTAGTGTGGTAAGTGGGACTAAAGCACGGAGAAAGATCAGGCAAAAAACTTTACTAATAAAGTGTCATTTAAAATAAATTTTGCTAATCAAACCCAAACTAAATTTTCACTAGAAATTACCTTTTCCTTTTTAATAGCTAGGAAATTTTAGTTCAACTCTTGAATAATTAACATTCTCCCTGTAACTCAGTCTCAAGTCTATATTTAGAATTTAATAAGCAACAAGTGGCAACACAGCATCGTTCCCTTACGTCACAGCAAGCTGATCACTCACTTGAGGGGAACAAAGACAGCAAATCCTAACACTGGCCAGCAGGCTGTGGCGGTATTGCCAAACGTTACTAATTTTCCAATGAAATGTTTGTTGTGTGGCAAGTGGGACCAAAGCACGGAGAAAGATCAGGCAAAAAACTTTACTAATAAAGTGTCATTTAAAGTAAATTCTGCTAATTTAGCCCAAACTAAATGTTCATTAAAAATTACCTTTTCCTTGCTTAATACCTAGGAAATTTTAGTTCAACTCTTGAATAAATAACATCCTCCCTCTAACACTGACAAATTAACAAGAAAAACAGTTCTGTAAAATTTAAAGAAAAAAGTCTACATTTAGAATTTAATAAGCAACAAGTGGCAACACAGCATAGTTTCCCTACGTCCAAACAATATGACCAGGCTCGTGAGTGGAAAGGAGACAGCAAATCCTAACAGTGGCCAGCAGGCTGTGGCGGTATTGCCAAACGTTGCTAATTTTCCAATGAAATGCTTGTAGTGTGGTAAGTGGGACTAAAGCACGGAGAAAGATCAGGTAAAAAACTTTACTAATAAAGTGTCATTTAAAATAAATTTTGCTAATCAAACCCAAACTAAATTTTCACTAGAAATTACCTTTTCCTTTTTAATAGCTAGGAAATTTTAGTTCAACTCTTGAATAATTAACATTCTCCCTGTAACTCAGTCTCAAGTCTATATTTAGAATTTAATAAGCAACAAGTGGCAACACAGCATCGTTTCCTTACGTCACAGCAAGCTGACCACTCACTTGAGGGGAACAAAGACAGCAAATCCTAACATTGGCCAGCAAGCTGTGGCGGTATTGCCAAACGTTACTAATATTCTAATGAAATGTTTGTGGTGTGACAATTGGAACTAATGCAGGGAGAAAGATCAGGCAAAAAGGTTTGCTAATAAAGTGTCATTTAATAGTATATTCTTTAGCAAGTGACGAAAATAGCATTTTCTCTCGCAAGAGAACAGTTTACCAA
Source organism: Taphrorychus bicolor (assembly GCA_951812265.1). Lineage (NCBI taxonomy): Eukaryota > Metazoa > Arthropoda > Insecta > Coleoptera > Curculionidae > Taphrorychus > Taphrorychus bicolor. The sequence continues at coordinate 40,924 of CATOSE010000459.1, read as the reverse complement.
CCGAGGCGAAGCCGAGTTTGGTAATGTTCTCGAGAGATAGAAAATGCTTTTTGACAAGTAAAACACTATACTTTTTCTTCGACCATGCTAACATTAAGTCTTCATTAACTTTAAAAACAATCTCTATAGAGTATTTCTTTCAAAAATTAAGGCGCGTCAACAATGAGTTCAGTTTGGTCAAATTTCAACACTGATTCACTTTTCTGAGGCCCGGGCAGGCAAAATATACATGTTTTTGTATGATACCATTTTCCATGATGTTTTATAAGATTAGACCACCTAAATCGCATTTAATTGGCGATATACAGGCGAAATTAGAATAACTTTTCGTTACTAGAGACGGGTTAACGTTATGGGATTTTCTCTGACTAGAGACGAAAGTTACGTCTTCGGCTAGGGCAAGGTATGATGAAAGTTGTTTATTTTTACATAGTCGTAGAAAAAGTAAATTTTGCTAAGCTAGCCCAAACTAAATTTTCACTAAAAATTACTTTTTTCTTGCTTAATAGCTAGGAAATTTTAGTTCAACTCTTGAATAAGTAAAATCCTCCCTGTAACTAAGTACTGAAAAATACACAAGAAAAAACAGTTCTGTCAAATTTAAAGAAAAAAAGTGTACATTTAGAATTTAATAAGCAATAAGTGGCAACACAGCATCGTTTCCTTACGTCAAAGCAAGATGACCAGGTGATCAAAGCAAGTGGAACAAAGACAGCGAATCTTGACACTTGCCAGCAGGCTGTGGCGGTGTTGCCAAACGTTACTATTTTTCTAATGAAATGCTTGTAATGAAGCAAGTTGGACTGGCGGAAGATGAGGCAATATCAAAGTTCTGAGGGTTCACATGGAATGTTCACAAACTATTTGGTGGTGCCTTTGAATAAAAAAGAATCCACGTAATTCGTAATATGAAAGATAGTTTCCTTCACGTTCAACATAGAAGACAATACAAGTAACGACATGCTAAATATGCATATTGAGTTCAATATTGAAAGTAGAAATTGGAACAAGAAAATTTTGCTGAATAGAACCTCCTCGTTAAATAATGAGAACATATTAAAGTCAAAAATAAACGTGCACTATAAATAATACATTGTCTATAGTTCATCCAGTGTTTGAGATTCGATTGTTTGAAGAACCTATACAAGGTGAAACTAAAATAGACCAACGTTAACTCTTCTCCTGCTGGTTTTGGACACGGTGACCCTATATGTGATTGCTACAAATACCTGTGTAGTAAAAAGAGATATTAATATTAAGCAGGTACATTAGCGGCCTTTAAAGGCCGCCCGGTCGTGTAAACATGTTTCATAAGCGTAACGCGTGGGGAAAATATTCGACTTTTATTTTTGCATACAATCAATGAAGTGTCGATTGTTTTAAGAATTGTCATTAAGTGGCCTACACAAGAATTCCTCGGGTGGCCCACATACGAAGTTTTCCTGGTACGACGTGTATAGTGACCTGTTATCTTTCTTTGTTGTCAAAGACGATATGCCCTTGCCATTGTTTAACAATTTATTAGTAATCCCCTGCGAAGCCGCATCATTGTTTCATACTAATTCGCATCTAAAATTGTTAAATCAGTAGCAGAAACCTTGGACTTGTTTAATTAGTAAACTGTCTGGGGAGATGATGGATTCTGGCAGAGATTGGCCTCAAATTTTTACGATATTTACAGGCAAGTTTCAAAAAGTTCATTCCTGCATTTGAGCATCAAACTGTTATTATTTTCTAGCATGCATCCCTGGACTCAGCAGCTCCCTGATATTCACCTGGTCATCCGCCTTTATCCCTGTAATAACAAATGACAAAAATAGTTACAACATATCGGAAGATGAAGCTAATTGGTTACCTATAATGTCGTCAATAGGTAGTGAACACAAAAAATTCAACGTTTCGAGCTATATAAAGACCTTCATCAGGCATTGGTCTACCAATTGTTAATTTTAGGATGTTTGCCAGCATTAGCATTTTTTAAAATACCAGACCTTATTGGGCGCAAATACTCACTGTTGCTCTTAACTGTTCCTCAAGTGCTCTATTGGATCATAACCATTTTTGCTAGAGACATCTACTGGTTTGGTTGCGCCCGAATACTTGGCGGCCTTGCTGACGCCGTTATGTACACAGCACTTCCCATTTACATAGGGGAAGTTACCACACCTCGAATCAGAGGATCCTGGGGCAATGGCCAGTCCTTTTCGTTTAATGCAGGTTTCTTTTTGATGAGTGCCATTGGTAAGTGCCTTATATAAAACAACCTTTAACTAACCAAAATCAATTTCAGGCAGTTATGTGTCTATACAGGCTACTGCCTATATCTTCTTGATGCTAACTTTAATCTTCGTTGTGGCATTTGTATGGCTACCAGAATCTCCCTATTATTACATAATGAAGGGAAAAGACGAAAAGGCACGAGCTACTCTCCAATGGTTGCTTCGGAAAGATGATATAGACCTTGATTTCCAGCAGCTGAAGAAAGACGTTGATCGACAAATCTCAGAAAATGGTACTTGGAAGGATCTGTTTAAAATTAAAAGCAATCGCCGGGCATTAATCGCATGCATCTTCATTCGATATGCTCAACAGCTGGCAGGAATTGCAGCCTTCGAAGCCTACTTTCAGTACATCTTTCAAAAAGCTGGAGCCACGTCTTTTAGTCCTGAAGTCTCTGCAATGCTTTTTTCAGGGGGATTATGGCTTGTAATGACAGGATTTTCAGTATCTTTAGATACATTTGGCAGGAGAAAATCCTTTGCCATATCTACATTAGGGTGCGCTCTATGCTTAGCCCTAGAAGCCTGCTATTTCTACGTTGATGAGTTTATGAAATATGTAGATTTGAAAGATATTCAATGGGTTCCTATATTAGGACTAATGGTCTATGTGTTTTTCTACAGTTTAGGTTTAGGGATTTTGCCCAGCCTCATGGCCGGGGAGCTTTTCTCAGCCAGTGTGAAATCAAAAGCTCTGGCTATAAACAATTCTATGATGGCCGTAATATGTTTTGTAATAACATATAGTTTTAAGACTTTAAGTAAGCTTTTAGGGCTGTACGCTCCTTTTGCCTTTTTCACGATCTGCACGTTTATTACTTTCGGATTGGCATTTAGTATTGTACCTGAAACGAGGGGAAAGACTTTAGAAGAAATTCAGCAGGACTTGAAACGGTCAAGAAAAATGGTTAAGCATTGATTTCAGTTAGTAATAAAATAGGTGTAATGTAAAATTTTTGTATTATGTTCGTTTGTCAATAAAGGAATAACTAAACTGACATATCCTGGCCAGAACCTTTATATAGTGGATTTGAAAAAACATACTTTTACGCCCGACCGTCGGTCAATAGAGATTCGGGGCGAGGCCGAGCGCCAATCGCGAACCCATCTAGAATAAACGAGAACCGTGAACTGTCGCCTCCGTATATAAACCGGCCGGGTATATAAACCAGCGAGCCGCACGAGATGGGATCGAATAGATAGTGCAGTGTAGTAAATAAGCGAAATAAGCGGACAAGCGAAGGCCATTCTAGCGAAATAAAAAATAAAGGTGTAGTTTTGAACAGCTTATCAAAATTCCCAGTAAAATTTCAAGTTACGCTTCTTTTACTTTATTTTTTTCATTTTTAGACGCTTTGAGTCATTCTTTAACCGTTTGTAGCCCTAATCCTAACCTGAAGTTTTCGAAAAACACTAAACTTATATTTTGACGAATTTTAGTAAAATTTCGTAGATCATAGCCTACGCTTACGAGGTCAGGTTACGTCAAATCCAATCAGGACAGGTCAGGTCATGTTAGTTCAATTATATATTAAGGTTCTTTTATGTTAGTTTAGGTTAAAATGTATGAAGTGAAAGGTGGATGTAAGAAAGATAAACTGCTCATTTCAATTGAACAGTATTATACAGTAATTTCTCTTCAGCTAGTAACTGCTGAAACTTCCACCCAACCGACACACATTTCCTTTTTTCTTAGAATTGAATTATGAGAGTCATTTCTGACCCGCTCAACTCAGACAACTATTCAAATTTCCAGCTAACAAACTCAAACTTAATTATGCAGATTACTGTAAAATACAGAATCGATTTTTAGCCGTCGGTACTATGAAAACACTGTTTTCGACCTTTTAAACGACTGATAAACCATCATTTCGCAAGCTCTAATAGTGTTCATCCACAGACTAGTTTCGCCCTTTACGGCTCATCAGTGAGGCTTTGACACAACCCGAGCTCGCTATTTTTGGAATACTCAAGACACGTTTCATGGCAGTACCGAGAAAAGGTTCCCGGTGGCGCCATCCGTGTCCGTTTGTTGAACTAACGAGATTACACCCGTCCAGTGTCAACGTCAATGCCATCATAGTACTCCCGTCATAGTACCGACGGCTAAAAATCGATTTCTGTATTTTACAGTAATCTGCATCATTATTTCCTTAGACCGGGCATTGACGTTGACACTGGACGGGTGTAATCTCGTTAGTTCAACAAACGGACACGGATGGCGCCACCGGGAACCTTTTCTCGGTACTGCCATGAAACGTGTCTTGAGTATTCCAAAAATCGCGAGCTCTGGTTGTGTCAAAGCCTCACTGCTGAGCCGTAAACGGCGAAACTAGTCTGTGGATGGACACAATTAGAGCTTGCAAATGATGGTGGTTTATCAGTCGTTTAAAAGGTCAAAAACAGTATTTTCAAACTTAATTCTCTCAATAAACTCAAAATTCCTTTTCCCTTCTCAAAATTATACTCAGAGAGTGCTGCTCAATTCAGGTTAGAATTCAGATTCCAGAGAACAGAAACAAACTTTATTTTTTGCTCAGAGAGCTTAATCCCGCAAAAGAAGATCGGACTTCTCATTATGTTAACTACTGCTAAAAATTTCACTCAACAGACACAAAAAAATTTTTTTTCTCAGAATTGAACAAATATAGTTATAGCCAAAGAACTCAACTCAGATACTAACTGCTGAAATTTGTACCCAATAGAATTAAACTTTCTCTTTTCTCTGAATTGAATCTCTAAGATAGTAACTGCTAAAACTTATACCTAACAGACTATAAAACTTTCTTTGTTTCTCAGAACGAAACTTAGAGAATCTCTGCTATACTACTAAATTCAGATAAAAACTGTTCATTCAGATAAACTCTGACTTTTATCTTTTAGAAGTGAACTAAGGTAGTAGCTGCTGAAACTTCCACCTAACAGTATCAAACTATATTTTTTTTTCATTAGAATAATTGATCCCACAGATTTACTGCTGTATTACTGAATTCAGATTGCAACTATCACCTAAAATTTTAATCAATTTTCTCAAAATTCCCACTAAAACTGGTACTTTCGTCTAACAGAATTATTTTTTCGTTTTTCCTCAGAATTGGACTTAAGGAGGTGGTTTACTTCTGAAACTTACACCTAATAGACCCACATTTCTCTTTTTCTTTCAACTGAAATGAGAGTTTATCATATAAGTTTTGCGTTTTTTAATCAGGTCGATAGAACTGAAAATAGCGGGTGTGGGACAGAAGTAACTACTTCACATTTGTGAAAGAGCCAACGTTTCGACCTTTATTGAGGTCTTTCTCAGGGCTAAAATATAAATAAACATTTTCGTGAAACTGGAGATGTTTTATATTTAGTGGAATGTTGTTCCTAGTTGACAAACTTCGCATATTGAAAAAGGTAAGCTGGGTACCGCAGCTAATTGAGATGCACGATTTATAATTGTGATTATGTAGTGTTAATTTTAGTCATGTTCTCTCTCTCTCTCTCTTATAACTGAATTTTGGTCATGTTCTTGTGTCTGATTTTTTTATAACTAAATTTATGTTGTTATATATGCACTTGTAACTGTATATTTGCTATATGTATGTATTTATATTTTTGCCCTGAGGAAGACCTCAATAAAGGTCGAAACGTTGGCTCTTTCACAAATGTGAAGTAGTTATTTCTGTCCTACACCCGCCATTTTCAGTTCTATTGAAATGAGAGTGTAATGGTTGGACTGGTGAATTGATATAATAACTTCAACGAACAGAGACATTTTTTTTTTGTAAGATTGGACACAGATTGACCACAGATGTAAGAAACTTTTATCGAACAGGCATAAAAATAAAAAATGAAAAAGAAAACCGTTTCTTTTTGACACAAACTTCCTTTTTCTCTTAGAATTGAAATATGGGAGTAATTTCTGATCTGCTCAACTCAGATAATTACTTCCGAAATTTCCACCCAACAAACTTAAAATTCTTTTTTTTTTGCTCTCAGAATTAGAACCCAGAGTGTAACTGCTGAATTAAGCTATGGCTATGGCTGTGGAGATTTTAGGCCAAATGCAGGAAAAGAGGACTAAAGTTAAGAGAAAAAAAAAAAAATTAGTAGCTTTAGTCAGGTCTCTTATTCGCAACTAAAAGAATCATATAATGGAAGGTTAATAAGGTTTGAGGAACATTTGAGGAAAGTGCAGAGAATATTGTATGACAACAACAGTCAAGAAGGAGGAAATTACGTTTCTAAATGCACACTGGAAGCGAGTTCTACTTCAACACTCACAACTACTCTCGACATACTTCAAGTGCGGCGAAACCCCGCGCCACCACTACCCCCACCCCAGTCCCACAACTGCAGCGCGAAGGCGGAGGAATAAATACCACGGAGCTCACCACTGTCGAATCAGTATAGCGAACAGACATTCCGGCTGCTGCCACCCAGGGGGATTGCTGCCTTGGTCAACATTGTAAACGCAATAATACGACTGAGGCACTTTCCAACCAGGTGGAAGCAGGCTGATGTCATTATGTTTCCTAAGCGAGGTAAAAGTCATCTTTTCTCACAGAGTTACAGGCCCATCAGCCTGCTACCTTCCATGGGAAAGGTAGCAGAACAAATCATCATGAGGCGGCTAAAGGACAAAGCAAAGCAGCTAGAGGCGCTACCAGATGCTGAGGATGGTGGAATACATCACCGAGACATTCAATAGACGAGAGGCAGCAGAAGCTATCCTATTAGACGAAGCCAAAGCCTTTGACAGAGTCTGGCACAAATAACTGCTAGTCAAGCTGCTGGATGGCGGATTCCCTGTATCCTTTGTTAAACTAATCCGATTTTTCCTTTCTGATAAGTATTTGAGGGTACAAGTGGACGTCGTATACTCTGCTTACAGGACAATGGAAGCGGGAGTATCGCAAGGCGCGGTGCTCTCTCCCTTCCTATACAACCTGTGCGTTGCGAACCTCCCCCCCCCCTCAGAACAAACAGGACCAGTCATTATCCACCACCAGGCAACCTCGCCATGACACAGCTATAATGGCGAGATCCTTCAATACAAGGCTACTATCACAGTACCGACAAGAGGAAGTCACAGCCTTGGAAGAGTGGTGTGCCCAGTGAAAGATGGACCTGAACGCCAACAAGACGCAGGCCATAGTCTTCAAGAAGCGACGCAAACACAGGCCAGACAATAAAGTCGTCCTTAAAGGCGAAGGAAGTCCTTGGCAAGAAGCAAGCTCTACCCGATTTTCGGAAGACGCTCAAAACTGGCTTTTAAGAACAAGATCACAAGCAGGAGATTCAACCACAGCTAACATATGCCTCAACCGCGCTGGGCTATGGAACAAAAACGCACCTGAAAAGCCTTTAGGCAGTCGAAAATGTGGCTCTCAGAATGGCAGTAAGAGCGCCCTGGTATGTCCGTAACCAGGACATATAAAGGGACCACAACTACATCACAGCCACTAAGAAAACCTTCCAGAAAACTGAGGACCACCCCAATTAGCTGATGAGGATGGCAATCGCCTACGACCCAGGGGTCGAAAGGCCACATAAGCGGCCGAGATTCCAGCTGCTACATACTGGGTAAAATTACTAATTATATTTTCTTCTTTACAGATAAACAGGCAGGACCACCCCAAAGGCCAGAAGTAACAGCGCAAAACTCCCCACCAACAGACAAAAACCCCCCGGGCAGCGAGTCTGGACTATCAAAGACTGGGTATAACCTACCCGCGGATAAAACTCGTGCTAAGCAGCTCTTTCTGCAATTTTGCGTCTTCAGTAGGGGGGCTTTCCTCCCTTACCCACAGCCCAAACCTAAACTCCTTAGGGTGGGGTAAAGATGCAATAGTTCTCCGGTATTGTATTATTTACCACACTTTAAAAGCAAGACATTCCGAGAGGAAGATAGCCGCCGAAGAAAGAAAAATCGAGACAAGAAGCCTGAAGAGCTCCAGTCGGCGGGGTATTCCTAAATAGGACACAGAAATGGCCACCTTTGTCAGGACTGGACAATCTTCAAAATTGCTCAGAAGCGCGACGGATGACTGAAATTTCTGTTACTCGATGATAAGTAGTCTGATTCTTTTATCTAAGGTCATCTTCTAGTCACTGATAGTAGCGACAGCTGAATCAGTCAACGTCGTGAAGCACGGGAGATTACTTCGCCCATTTCCTCATCGCCTTTGATAATGACTGGCGCAGCTGTAGACGAAACGTCAGAAAAAAGTTCCCTTGGACCACGGCTTCAAAGCCCGGAAATCACTTTAGATTGTATTTTGACCGGCAGTGAAAGCCTTCACAGTCCTAAAATCATGCTGTAAAAACATCCCTGATGGTCTCAACCACCTTTGGTATGAAATGTCCTAGTCTGTAACGCCTCACGGACCCATTTTGATATCGTTATTAATTTAATTTTGAGTTGGTTTAAAATTACCCAAAATAAAACATTATTTGGAAAGTCACACTCATGAGGATTGATTAAGATGAGAACTAACCTAATCAACAGGTACTATTAAGCGTTGTGCGTTTACCTACGTCGAGATAATTACGATCATAAAAAAATCGTGTTTGCCTCTTTATTTTTATTTAAAATCAATTTATTTAAGTGTCGGTGATTACGTATTTTACAAGAAAATACATATCATTTATTTAAAAGTAAGAAAACAGAGACGCTACAGTTTGATCTTGTACAGAAAGTTTCGGTTACCACTTGCAGGACTCAAGCAAATAATATTATACATATAAAAAAATGTCAAACAAAAACAAAATGTATTGTTTGTCTCCAGTCACCTAAAAAACATAACATAATAAACCAACAAAGACCTTTAAGAAAAACTAACCCTGGTACGTCTCTGCTTATTTGTCCACCTGTCAATTAACACTGCCCACAGGAAACGCGTTATCTGGATATCTTGATCAGTTTATCTATCCTCAGGTTGTACGATATTTAGATTACTTTAGCAATCTGGCCGATCTGCATAATTTTCGATTACTCGAGATAAGATGGGCCCAATTTGAATAATTTGGTAGTTAACAGTTAATGTTTTGGCCCATTCGGCTGATTGTACCAAATGGATCGGACATTTTTCATTTGCAGTTGGGTGGTCACAGATTTCTAAGTTTCCCTCGTATATTAAATTTATTTGGCTTGTGCGTGAAGGAATACGTAATTTACTTAACCGAATATATAAAGAAGCATTTATATGCAAATAAACTCATACATTATTTAAATTGCTTGTACTCGACTTTGTTATGACGTTATTTTATTACAGGCACAATAAAAAGTGACAAGAACGAAATCGAAAACAGCTCGTGCCCGATCCGATTAGATCGATTTCTAGAATCGAAATGTGTGATTGATTTTTAAATTTCATTTCCGAAAGGCGATTACGTTCTCGACGGGGGACCGCTACCCGATCAAAAGTTTATTTATGAATCATTTTTTAGTTTTTAAGGACACGTACCAACTCAGTTGTCTGTGGTTAACAGCAAATAACTAATGAGTCAAGCCACCCACTAAAATGTACGGGTGTGTGCATGTCTTTTGTAACTTTCCTTTTTCTATCAACAACGGTTTCAATTATTTATTTTTTGTTTACTTTAATCATATATTAAAAATATATTGCTATTTTGGCTGGTCGCCATAACTCTGAAAATCGGCGTCAGAAGCGTTTTGTGTCTCAAAAAAAGTGAGCCACTCTTCAAGCTCAGCTTCAGTGCATATGAGTTAAATTTTTTCGAAATCGCTAATAAATTTACGCAGACAACCGCCAACCGCTTTTCAAAACATAATTGAACTTATTGTAGGTGACTCCTGAAGCCGGCAACCCAACATGCACGCGCCATATGTCGGTGTGTTATCAATAATATATACTGCGTTTATTTAAGTTTTTCAAAGCGGCAAACAGAAGGTTTCAATTTGGATAAAAAACATGAACATTTAATCTTTTAATGGTAAAATTAAACAAAAAAAAAATTAAGAAAACACTGAAGTATGTAATAAAAATTAAATATAACCACGCTGAGGAGGGAGTCTGTAAGTGCATTATTAAAGGCCCCTTCGATGTCTATGAAAATACCAACTGCGACTCCCTTTGAATCCAGGGTATCTTGGATTTTCACCACCAGGTTGTGGAGTGCTAGTTCTGTTGAAATGTTGGCCTGGTATGCATACTGTTCCGTATTAAGGGAGTACGTTGTTAGCGCTCCCTCCCTTATGTATAGATCTAGCAGCTTTTCCAAGCTTTTCAGCAGAAACGAGATTAGACTGATTGGCCTGAGCGATTGAGGATCTTTTCCCCTACATACCATCTTTGATATGTAGACAACCCTCACCCTGGACCAGCAATTTGGAATAAAGTTCCATGCAAGGCTCTATCTGAAGAGCTTTGTTAGTAGAGGTGTGAGTTGATCCAGGCCCTATTGTAGTAGTGCCGGGAACACTCCATCCTCCCCGGAGATTTGTACGGTTGAAAAATCATAATCAACAATTTTAGCAGGGTTGGTCTGACCGCTTTCTTGGAGGGCTTCTAATCTGCCCTGTTGGGTCGTTTAAATTGTCCCGAGGGGCTTGTGTTAGTCTCCAAATTCGTCAGCCGGCTACCCGGAAAAGGACAACTTGCGAGTATCTCTAACGTTTTACTACCAGTGGAGGTGTAGGTTGCATCGGACCGTTTTATCGATCCAAGCTCCTGACACGGCCGCCTGGAGACAATCCTATGGATTCGGGCTCCTGTTGGCAGGTCTTCAATCCCGCCACAGAGCCTTCTCCAAGACTCTCTGTTAGCAGCCCTGATCTGCTTGTTGTAGAAGAGTCGCCGGACGTTTTTCCTCTGACTTTCCAGGCGGTTATTCCACAAGGATGTTTGTCTATTGTCTTGTTTGTTTTCGTTGGACAGTTGTCTTCATAGGCCTAAAGAGCAGCTTCATAGGCCCCAACTCTATGTTGACAAGACGGTCAAAGGAGATGTTGATCGTATTCAGTTGCGTCGGGAAGGACTCCCGATACGAAGCCCAGTTTGTGCTTTTAGGATCTTTAAAAGTGACCATAGGTCTTGCTACCTATTTTATTGTCAGTAGCAAAACGGTCGTGGGTGAGAAGTCAAGCTGATTGTGGATCTCAAGATATGGGAAAAAGTCCCGAAATTGGTAAAAACGTGCTAAAATTCATAAAAAGATATAAATTGGTACCACGAGTACCCATATCAAGGTTCCCATTTACGACATTGTTTGTGATTATGAAACGAATTTACAATTGAAATTTCAGTTTTCTAGCTGTGATTGTTCGTAAATATGTAATATTTGAAAATTTCTTGGTCACCCTGTATGTTTATAATAAGGGAATAAAACTTACAAAAAATTATTGGTAAACGAAAAAAACCAAAGTTAAATGTTGCAGCATTATTTGGGACACCGTATACTATTTAAAACAGAAATCAACGTTCTATTTATCATAAAACTACTGGAATTTTCGCAATAAATTAACTGATATCAATTTACATAAAAAAATCCAACAATTCTAGGTTACAACATTTTTTTGGGACACTCTATACTATCCAAAACGTAAATATATGCCCTATTTATCATACGACTACTCGAACCTACGCATAAAATGGATTACTATTGATTTATAAGGAAAAAGTCAATATTTCTACATTAAGCATATGAGACTCTCCCCAACTGGCCCAAAAACCTAAATTTTGAGATCAAAATCGTGAATTTCAGCCTTCAACAGCTTATATTGCACTTTAAGGAAGATTTATCCCAAAAGCTGTACGAGGAGCCAAAAAAGTAGAATAATTTTAGTGTTTTTTAACAATTTGTGGATAAAATGGCGAAGGAATTATTTTGCAGTAAATACTCATATTTACTAGACTAATTGCATAATTATAAAATTGCCTTCATTGATAAGATTTAATAAAGCTTTCATCGCCTATATCTAACATTTTATTCCGCCTTGCCTACGTACGAAATATCCACACGTTCTATGTAAAATACACACTGCTTACGGACCTTTTCTGCATTATTAGCATACATTAGCATCCTGCATCATTTTTTGAGCCACCCTATACTATCTAAAACAGAAATCAACGTCCTATTTATTATAAAACGACTCGAAGTAATAAATAGCATCGATTACTATAAATTTATATGATACATATTGAAAATTTTGTGAAACATATGGGGCTCTCAAACCGGCCCAAAAAACTAAATTTTGAGATAAAAATCGTGCATTACTGCCTTTAACAGCTAATATCTCGTTTCGATGAAGATTTATCAAAAAATTTATAAGAAGAGGTAAGGAAAAAAGAATAGAGCTACACGTAGAGCCCATTTTCGAAGCTCTACCTAGAACAGTAACTGAGCACGGGTGGCCCAAAAATTAGGTACAAATTTTACACTTTTTTTTTATTTTCTCAAAAACTGTGAAAGCTAGTTGCTGTCTGAGACATGCATCTGATAGCCCTTAATCACCTCTTCATACATCATATTAACCTGCATATCGAAAAACCTTACCGTTTCCAAGATAAACAAAAAAAATTCATGATCATGAGTCATGATCGTGAAAATTTTCAGCCAAAATCGATTGTCATAGATTTTATCAAAAATAGTTTCATATGAAAGAGGGGACAAAATTATGTAAAAAATTTGCAATTTTGAAATTTTCAGTAATTTTCTTCCCCTTCAAAATGGCGCCTAAAACGTAATTTTTCGACTTTTTATCGACATTTTAATATTAATATGTATATAATTCAAAAACTAAACATAGTATAACGATGCTATTAACACCAATGAATAAAGCATATTCGACCACAAAATACCTGCTTAAAACCTTGTCCTCCAAGGTTTTTAATTTAGTGACGTAATGTTCGATCAAATAAAAACATTAGGTAGTTTTTACAAAATTTTAGCAGTTTTTTACTTCCTATAAAACTGTTATTAAACTAAGTGAAATGGTAGTTAACGTTTTGAGCTGCATTTGAGACAACTCACACTTAATTGAGACACTTGTTCTATTGTCACAAATGGCTTTGCTATAAAATGCAAATGTTAAAAAGCATTGCACAATTTATTTCTTATGGGAAAGCCGAAGAAATGGCAAAAAAAAATAACTCCGCCTATGTCTGTCGAAAAATCGAAAAAATACATTTTTGCCCGAATTTGTAACCGCCACTGTCTTGGCAAAAACCGCGTGGTCGGGCGGTCAGCCAACTGGTCAAAAGTGGACCACGTCATCAGCCAAAATGAATCCCGACACGAAATTTTCAAATCGACCAGTCTTTGTGAAACGTGTTCGAGGACTGGGCATTTTGCCAAAAATCTTCCTAGAAATGTTCAAATTTTCCCCGGCCAGACAGTTTTCCACGCTTTTTGGCCGATTTTCCTTAGTCTGAAGCTTTAAAGTTAATGTTTACATTTCGGAAAACTCAGCTGTCAGTTGCAGATGGGCGCGGCCGCCGAATGCTTCCGACACCTGGTGGACGTCGCTTCAGAACCATTCGGGATTTTGGCCAAAATTTAAAAAAATCTGCAACTTTTGCTTCAAAAATCAATTAAGCGCATTTCGCGACGTCCCAACGAAAAGTGGTTCGTAAGTCCCAAAAAGAAAACATTTCAAGGTATCCCCTGGGCTAGAAAGCCATTCGATAGGTGCACGGTCTCGATACAAATATACCTCAAAGTGGCAGTTTGAAATTCAAAGTTCAAAAATTCGTCAACATTTCAAATTCAAAACTATTTCAAATTCAAAACTAGGGGCTTTAATTTTTGGCCTGATCAGTTGCTCAGGCGTGTGCTACCTCTCTCTCTCTCTCTACCAAAATGTGGAATCTACAGGGTGTAATGTGAGAAAAGTACACCCAAATTGGCAAAAAATGTGGCACAGATAAACTTTTGTAGCTCAGTAGGTATAAGAGCTAGACCAAAACTAATAACTGATTTTTTTTTTGCCCAGAAGTTGACCATTACAAACCTTTTTTCAAAAAACCGTGCCAATTTTGCGACTTTTTCTAGATTTTCCTATTTAACTTAACGGAATTAGACTTCAATCTATCATCTACATATATGAAGAATTTTATCCATGGGGAGCCCTATACCCCACATGGTCCCCGAGTTACGACGAAACCTCCGTAAATATGGGTACTAAAAAAAAACACATTTTTGACCCCCCCCCCCCCCCCCCGCCGGTACTGAAAAACCGACCACATTTTTCGCATGCCCGTTCGTTTCTGTACTTACGCGCAATACTATGAAATCTCGTCAAATTCACAGTTTAAGAGTTATAAACGTTAGAACCAAAAAAATACCAAATATATACAACCAAAATCGAGTTTGTCGCTGGGCTTTATAATCCTCACTTGCGTTCGGACAATAAGTTAGTGCAGCCAAAAGCGGGAAGCGATAATTGAGGAAAGGCAATAATAATCAATCTCAGTACTATTTGAAATTAATATTTGTGATAAAACAACAAAAAGTCAAACGAAACAAGTCAGACCTGTACAATATAGGTACGGGGTGTTCATTATAAAACTTCATCTAGCAGGCTATGAAATTTTGACAGAAAAGGATGACATAATCAAAGTAAATGGACTTTCGTTTCTCCATCCTTTTCTTTTGACATTTCACAGCCAACTAGATGAAGTTTTATAATGAACACACAACATCCTGGTTGGCTGTTAATGCGAACTACCGTGCTTGGTCGTACAACCGGCAAAAATCAATATTGTAAACAGCTGATTTCATTTATTCTAAATTAAACTTAGAGACCGGGTTTCAGGTTATCGTTCACTTTTTAGGTACATACGTTTAAGGACATCTGAGGCAGTAATTACACAGTTAACCTTTGATTAGTGAATGGGGTTTTACCCATACCGTCCATATATGTCTGGCTTACAATAGTTTCCCAGTTACCTGGATGCTAGATATTAATAGTATAAGATTTATACCAGTCTAGTATGGTGTTTAGTCCACCTGACAAAAGAAGGAAGCAACTTTACTACTACTACAATATACCCAATATGTATATCACGAAATCAGAATACTGTATGGGCCATAACCGTTCAATAAGAAGTTCTGTGTGTGTACCTATATTGTGTGTTATTGAATGGACCCACCTGACTAAATCCAGGGTACTCTACAGTTTTCTGTGGTGTGTCAGAGATGATGGAATGGTGTTGGTGAGTGTCAACACGTATGGCCTTAGTCCTCTCTCTCGCTAATACTGTGTTGGTGTGGCAGATTATGCTGAGTGTATGTGTGTGCTGTCGCAGTAGATGGTGAGGAAGGTCTCGATAAGCCCAATGGGTCGTACCGATCATTCAGATGCAGGAAATACGGAGGAAGTACGCAGGAAAATAGGAAAGGAAAGAAAGAAGAAGAACAACAAAAAAAGACAAAGGCCTGCAACAAAAGTTTTCGGGTAATCGTCACCAGTACAAAAGGGGTAAGGGGAAAGAAAACTATATGGAAAAATATGTGTGGTATATATGTATTTACGAGTAGTAAGGGTACTATGCAGTTTGCAACTTAACAATCTTCTTTTTAGGTTTTTTCGATCACTGTCTGGGTAACTTCTAATTTCTGGTCGGATCCTCTTCAATAAAAGACAGTTTTTTCCTCAACAGATGGATAGCAAAGTCCTTGATTAGGTAATTCAGTTCTTTCTATAATAATCGAAGTCTTTGGCTTTTTGCCTCGTTCCTCAATAACAATAACAGTGAGAATAATTTACTGTTACCAATATTGGATTTTTTAGTTATTTAACTTTATTTCTTCTTACTCCACTTGAATTTCTTCTAAAAGTCGTTTACTTATGTCCTTCCCTTGTGCTTCTTGGTGACTGAGTGATACGTCGTTTCTACTGCTTCGTCGTTTCTACTCTTCGATTATTATACCTTCTTGATCTTGGATGAATTTCCATCTCTTTCTTTCTTTTTGCAGTTTGTCCTTAAAGAGAATACCATGTGAGTAGCATTTTAATTGATTGTCAAAGAAATTAGGTTTTTCGAATCCCTCAAAAAGTAAAATCAGTCACTCGACACTTAAGGATACTTTTACCCAACTATAATTAAGAGGGTGGACCCAATTTTTAGGGGGTAAATCCGCTAGCGCGAAAATCTGGAAGTCCAACTACCTATTAACAAAAATCAGGGCCATATCAGAGGTTAAGAAAGTACACAAAAAAAGCAACATTGTACTAAATCTGTATGGTAATGTTGATTGGCTGCAGCTGTAACGTGGTCATATCCTTTTTCAATAGTTATATCCAATGACTGTAGAGTACTATGAACTGTCTCTAGGACAATAATAAACAACATAATTACGAAAGCAAACGTAATTTTCTTTACAATAATTAATCAGGTAAGTCTTTGATTATACAAAAATTTAAGAGTTGCAGCTAATCCACAAAGTTTAACCCTGGCCAACCGTTAGCCAACGAATAATTTACCAAAAGCACCAAAATTAAACTTAAAATACTGAGACAAAAATAAAACTGTAACAGTCTGATAACTATTTTTAGGTTAAATGTTAAATTTTTGTGATCGGAGCAAGATTGCTCCGGGAATACGGGGTGTTCATTATTAAACTCCATCTAGTTGGCTGTTAAATGTCAAAAGAAAGGGATGGAGAAACAAAAGTCCATTTATTTTGAATGTCATCCTATTCTGTCAAAATTTCATAGCCTGCTAGATGAAATTTTATAATGAACACCTCGTACTGTCCAGTTGCAGATCTTATTTGAAATAAAGTTCTTGCTGATCGTGATATCTAAAACTTCTTGTCTGTTGACAGTTACAAAAGTTGGGCTGTTGCCTGTGTTGATAATTTTTAGGTCTACCTGTGTTGGTAGTTAAACAGTGACTCACCAATTATGCTAATGTTGCTGCTGCCCCACACCGTGTGGTGGCCATTCGCATCACATTCTAGTTTTAGCTGGTTATTGCTTCTCTTGGCATGGTTGAAGAGTCTCCGCACCGCCTCAGAAGGCTGTTGTTCAGCTTCCGCATCTCCAAGGAGGTAGGCTGAGCAGATGATTATATCTGTCTTGTTGTTCTGCGTGGTTAGCGAAACACGTCTGCCACATCTCTAGTGCAGAACTCTGTAAAGCCCAGTGCAGATGATGTAATTTATCGCGGGGGCAAAGTTGCAGCAATTTTAATCCCCTCGTTTTCTTGCATTTGCGTTCAGACAGCGCAACTTTTTTTATGCAATTTTTTAGGAACTTTATTAGACTGCTATCAACTTAACCAAAAAAAAATCCTTTCTATCTTTTTTTTGTAAACTATCTCTATTCTTTCTAAAGGTAAAAAAGTTATTATAGGTATTCTTGGTTTGATACTGTTTGCAGTGACGTTAATTATTATTTATACCTAAAAACGAAGAAATGGAAGAAGAAGAACAAATTGTTGTAGTATGTTTAGTAATTGCTTCTGCAATTTTACGCAAAACGTAAAGCCTACAAGACCTAAAAGTTGGTGGGTGAGGCCCTGGGTGCTGAAAAGAGATCTTCGGGGGGCCTTTCGATTAATAAATGAAGAGTTTGAAGAAGCTGGTGATTCAGAGTATTTTTTAAATTTTTTAAGAATGAACAAGCAGTGCTTTGAAAAGCTTCTTAGTTTGGTTAGAGAACACATAGAAAAAAAGCTACATTGATTCGAAGTACTATTTCCGCTAAAAATAGGTTGGTCTTAACTTTAAGATTTTTGGCTACTGGAGAGTAATTCCAGAGCTTAACATATACCTTTAGAATAGGAAAATCAACGATTGCATCAATAGTTCCTGAAGTATGTCAGGCAATTTATGCAGTTCTTAAAACAGACTACTTGAAGGTAGGTACTTACAATATTTTCAAATGCTTGGTAATATCTTTCATTAAGGGTAAATTCTTGGGTAAATCAATAATTCATTTACTATTATTAGTTATCTTTACGCATTGTTGTTTAATTTTAAACTTGAAAATGTGGGACATTTTTAGGCTCCAAACCAAACCGAAGAATGGTTGAACATTGCAGAACAATTTAATGTGAAATGGAATTTTCCTAATCTATTGGGTGCGATGGATGGCAAGCACATTGTTTTTAGAGCCCCACGAAGTGAAGGATCTGTTTTTACAACTATAAACAACAGAACAGCATTGTTCTGTTAGCATTAGTAGATGCAAACTATAAATTTTTGTACATAGACTGTGGAACAAATGGCAGAGTGTCAGATGGAGGTGTGTTCCAAAGAAGTTCTCTGTCTCACTGTATGGATGAGAACCTTCTTAACTTCCCAGAACAACGCTCCTTACCTGGTCGTAGGCGTAAGGTGCCGTTTGTTATTGTTGCAGATGCGGCATTCCCTCTTAAGATAAATATAATGAAACCATTTCCATTTCGAAACATGACCAGTTTGCAAAGAATATTTAATTACCGATTAAGTAGGGCAAGAAGGGTAGTTGAGAATGCCTTTGGCATTCTTGCTAATAGATAGAGAGTTTTACTTACAACAATAAATTTATGCCCAGATAAAGTGCAGTTGATCACCCAGGCTTGCTGTGTTCTCCATAATTTTTTATTAACTGAATGTCCTTTCCAATCAGATCAGGACCAAAGAACTGAATATAAGTTTTGCTACGGCCTGCCTCAACAAGGTGGAAACAGGCCTCGGCAGGAAGCTTTAGATATAAGAAATGAGTTCATGCAATATTTCAGTAATGAGGGCGCTGTAGAGTGGCAAGACGAGTATGCTTAGGTTATTTTTTTTTTATTCTGTTTGTAGTAGGCAAAAGTAGTTTTGTTTACAGGAATAATCAGAATAGTGCGTATAAATAAAGTGTATACTTGAAAGTAAACAAACTAAAAGAGTTTTATTTACCTTATTTACAAGTAATTGTAAAAATAGGAACTTGAGGACGGATAAAACACTTTCACTTAAGGCTTAAGGACATAACAAGAACACAGTATTCTTAGTTATTCCTTATTGTCCTTCTCAATAGACTTTACTTGGGCCTCATAGACATCATCTAGTATATGTCGTTTTACTGACCGTAACACTTCAGGGTCAAGCAGCTGCCTCAGCTCATATTCAATTAACCTATAACAAAAAGCAAGAAGTTAAATATGAAGCTTACTATTTACACATAATATAGAAACCTACTTTCCAAAAGCAGACAATTCATCACAAGGAGCTTTGTCACGGGCAGAATAATTGCTTAAGATATTTGAGGCATTTTGTATTAAAGCTTTTGTATCATTATCTACACTGCCTTTCCGTTTTTTTTTTTGGTAAAGGAGAAAGAACCTGGTACTGAGGTTGAAGAGGATGGAGTTGGTTTGTTTGATCATGGAGTTCTTCTATTGTGCCATCAAATATCACCTCTACATTAGGACTTTGAGAATTTTCAATGGTTTTAGTTATGTCATCGAAATTGATATTAGACTGAGAATCTCTAACAGGATCCGAGTTGCTTAAGAATTTCAGTAAATCATAGCACCACCACTTGATGATGTACATATCCTCAGTTCCAGAGCCACTTGTATGTGACTTTTTTTCCTTGGCAAATTCTTTAAAGAATTGTGAGCGTAATCCATGAATTTTTTTATTAATTTCTTCAATAGAGACTGTATACCCATTTTGCATTAAAGTGTTTTTTTATTTCATTAATAGAACTAGACCTTCCAATCTTGGATTTGTAGTCTAGATGATGCGTTTGGTACAAATTCGGGTGAGTTTCATACGCATAAATTAAAATGGTTGTTGCTTCGCTATCCCAGGAAAACTGTCCACTTGGTACACTCATTATTTAAATCCAATATAACACAAATAGTAAATAAAATTGCAGATAAACGCTGAACCGGCGACCGATCGTTGTTTAGTTTTATAAAACCTAACCACACGTTTTTGTCCAACCTAAAATTTTAAGTTTTCGGTGGAAAGTCACTAGAAAAGTAGCCAAATCCCCGCAATAAATCGCATGGAAAATAGAACAATTTCTATTGCTATGCAATTAGTTGCAGCAACTAAAATGCATCGTCTGAACGAAAAAATCCCTGCAGCTTTTGTAGCAGGGATGCAATCTCCGCGATAAATTGCATCGTCTGCACTGGGCTTTAGTAAAAAGAATGGGAGATCTTTCCTTATAAGAATAACTGCTTTTGGTTTACCATCCCAATCGCAAGCAAAAATCTTACTCTTGGTGTCGCTTAAGCTGGATACTCGGGCTGTGCTAGAGGTCCATGGTTCCTGGATGAGGGCTATATCCACATTAGTTCAGGTATCCTTCTTCGAGACAGGTTTGGGGTCTTTCCTCTCCACCTTGTCCCGATTTTTGGGCGGCTGCAGCAGCTTTGGATCAGCTGAGGTGGTTTGGCGGAGTTTTCGCTAGTTCTTTTTGATGTGGACACACCAGAGCAGCCAGGCTTATCCAGCCGCTTAGATAGAATACGTTAGCAGAGAATGGTTTGCCAGAGCCAGCTTTGTGCTTCGGTCCGTGGCGGAAATGAATCCTACGAAAAACCGAAGAAGGGTCTGAATTCCATACCTGCATCGATGGCAAAGGTCCAGATTTGTCCAGAACCCGTTTCCGCGCGATGTAGAATCGTCCACTCGCTGGTGTTCAGCTCATGGTTCATTTTCCTGAGCCGCAGTTTTACCCTTTCAGGCGTTAGTCGCTGTTCGGTGGTGTCATCTGGTATGTAGGCTATACAGATGTGGGGTTTTGGCATGTCTACGAGTCTGAGACAAGCAGTCCCAGGGTTGTAGCCCGCCGATCAAAGTTTTTTTTTTTTTTTTTTTTTTTTTTTTTTTTTTTTTTTTTTTTTTTTTTTTTTTTTTTTTTTTACAGACATGAGGGCTTGGCACATGGCGATCGAGGTTTCCCACATAGTGTCAGTTTGGCGTCTTCCCTCCAGGAGCAACGACTGACTAAACTCCATCCCTCTCTTCCCGGTACCGCCTTACGGCATTACTTCAGGGTAAATTTTTCTTGTGTCTCTTCTTCCTCTCTTTTTTTTTTAATTTACAATCGTTGGTCCATTTCTTGTTTCTTTTTCTCGTCCTCGATTTTTGTCTTCATTGTCACTGTTATGAATTGTTCTATTGCCTCCCAGTTTTTTTTGTTTCACAAGAGTAGTGAAGCGATGTTGTTCGGGCTAATTTGTGTTCCACATTTTACAGTTGTCTTGCGTCGTTCTGTCTCCCATCTTGGGCATTTGAAAAGAGTATGTAGTGAGTTGTCTATTTGTGTGAGGTCGCAGTATTCGCAACCTGGGCTTGTCTTCTTTCCTATTCTGTGAAGGTATTCCGCGAATACTCCGTGTCCTGTAAATATTTGCGTCATGTAATGGTCTGTCTCTGTCCAGTCTGTAGTTATCCATTTTCTAGGTCTGTGATGAAAGTCTTTGCTGTTCCTTTGTAGTTATTCCATTCATTACTCCACTCTCTGTGTACTTCATCCTTTATTTCAGCTATCTGAGTTTTATTCTTGCTGTTGTGTAATTGCGTCCTTTGCCTTATTTGTAGTTTTATGGGGAGTATCTTTGCTATTGCTAGGAGTGCGGTAGTGGGGGCAGTTCTGTATGCCCTCGTGATTCTTAGAGCTATTTGCCTGTTTGTCTTCTCTAGGAGTGCAGCGTAGTATTTATAGGTTGTTATATTTTCCCAGATCGGTGATCCATAGAGGATGATGGATGTCACGGTGCTCATTAGTGCTTTGCGTTGGGTGAATGTTGGTCCGTTTTTTGTTGGTGTGACCCTTGAGAGCATGTTTATTACTGTCTTCGCCTTGTTGCATATGGTTCTTATATGTGTGTGGAATTTGAAGTCCTTGTCAATATTGAGGCCCATGTATTTGATATAGTTCTTAGAGCCTATTTGCTTGTCGTCTATGTTTAGTTGAAGTTCTGTCAGCTTTCTTCTTCCGTTTAAGATTATTAAGTCTGTCTTTTGTACTGCTACTTCAAGTCCCATTTTGTGTAGTAGGTATTTTGTTGTTGTGACTGCCAATTCTGTTTTTGCCTCTAGTGATTCTTTGGTTTTTGCTACTGTTATTATTGAGAGGTCATCAGCGTATGCAATCAAGTGCGTCTCTTCCAGTTGTAGTATTCTATTGTAGAAAAGGTTCCACAATAGAGGCCCTATTATTGAGCCCTGCGGGACTCCGCAGCTCATTTTCATTTCCTCGCCGCAGGGGAGAGTAATAGTTCTGTTTTCAAGGTAATCCTGAACAATTTGTTGCAGGTAGCTGCTTACATTTGCCGATTGTAGCGCTTTGATGATGTTTGTCCAGGGGACTGAGTTAAACGCATTTTTTATATCGATGGTGACCATTGCTGAAAACTTCCTGTTTTTGTACGCTACTTTGTTAACTTCTTGGACAATTTCTTTTACTTTTTGTAGGGCACTTATTGTGCTGCGTCCTTTTCTGAAACCGTATTGGTGTTCGTGGATAAAGTTTTTCTTTTCGAGTTCCGTTTCTAGTCTATCTTTTACTATTTTTTCCAGAATTTTTCCGAGCATATTTATGAGGCATAGGGGTCTATAAGTTTGGATGTCGTTGGGGTTCTTTTGCGGCTTTTCTATCAAAACTAGTTTTGCTTTTTTCCATATTTCAGGAAAAGTTCCGGTCGTCACGTATGCATTCATTACATTTACCATATTGTCTACAAAGTGTTTATTTTCTATAGCTTTTTTAATTATTTCAGAGGTGATGTTGTCTGGTCCCGGGGCTTTTTTACTCTTGATGTTTCTTGTTGCTGATATCACTTTCTCTGTAGTTACTATGGGTACTGTGCCATTTTTTATTGTTTTATTGTGCCATCTTCTTGTAGGATGTGAGGGAAACAGTTTGTAAAATTACTCTATTTGGGTTTCTTTATCTAGAGTTCGTTTTGGTTTGATATTTAGTTTAGAGCATGCTATTTTGTAGCCCCGTCCCCATATGTCTTGTTCCATTTCGTCCAACAATTTGGTCCAACTTTTTTGTTTTTCACTTTTGATCATTTTTTTCAGTTCTTGCTTAGTTTTTTTGTATAACTTTTTAATTTCCTCTTTTCCGTTTACGTCAAACGGTGTTGCGTTTATTCTTGTGAGGGTTCTTCTGATTTTATTGCACTGTTTTCTTTTCATTGCAATATCTGTTGTCCACCAGTGTGCAGGTCTATAGTTTGAGTTTGGTGAATTTCTTTTTAGGAGTAGTTTATTGCATAAATTAGTTAGGTATTTGGTCAGCTCTTCAGCAGTGTTTAGTTTCGTCTGTGTCTTGTTTGAGGTAGTTTTCCATCTTTACTTTGCCCATTTCGTCCAATTTCCACCCTTCCAAGTTTTCTTTGTTGTTCGTTACTTCTTGTTCGGAAAATTTTAATTCATATGTTATGTAAAAATGTCCGCTTAGGCTGTCTATATTGTTAACTACGTGCCAGTTGCTAATTTTATTACATATTCTGCTTGATGAGGCTGTGATGTCTATTAATGAGGTGCCGTTTGCGTTGGAGAACGTGGGTAAGTTTCCAGTATTTATGGCTGTTAGATTATTTGAGATTAGTAGTTCTTCTAATAGCGGTCCTCTAGGGTTCTGCACCGTTGATCCAAATACCTTTGACTTCGCGTTCAGATCCCCTGAGATTAGAATATCCTTACTGCAATTTTTTATAAAGGTGTCTATTTGGCTCAGAAAGTTTTCAAATGCTTGCAGGGTTTTGTTTGGAGAGAAGTAGCATGAGATGACAATGACTGTGTCGAGTTTTAGTTGTTTGGACATCCATATGAAGCAGTCGTTGTTTAGGTCACATATGAAGTTTTCCTTTTTCCGATGTGTTGGTTCTTGTCCTAGTATTATGTCTATGCCTTGTTCGTATGTAAATTGCCTAAGTAGGTCTAAGGCGCTATATTTTCTGTCTATGTTTATCTGTAAAATTTTAATTTTTTTGGTTTCGCGTTCTTCAAACATTTTGGCTTTAAATCATTCTACGAGTTTGCCTTATTCTAAGAATGCCTTCTTATAGAGCGGGCATTCGTAACTGTATGTTTTGTGGTTATTATTGTCAGTGCAGTTGAGACATTTCGGTTGTTCTTTGCAGTTTTTGATTTCATGCTGGGTCGAACTACAGTTAAGGCAACTTCGTTCTCTGCAGTTAGGGGTGATGTGTCCAAATTTATAACAGTTTAAGCATATTACTGGCTTGTTTGTTTCCTCTGCTCTACAGTTACTCCATCCTATTCGTATTTTTCCCGTATTGATTAGTATGTTGGCTTTTTCAATTGGTAATTTTGCAAAAGCATAGAGGAGTTTATTTTGGTTAGGTTTTATAGCTAGTTGTATTTTAATTTCACTTTTTTCCTCAGGGGTGATTTTTAGTGTATCGGCAATAGCGTCTCCTACTTCTTGTTGTTCGGTTGTGCTAATTATATCCTTTATAAACACTGTTTTGTAGTTTTTGGCTATTGATGTGTCCATATCTTTGTCTATGTTTTTTTTTACTTCTTCAAGGAAAGTCTTCTCTTCATGTTCGTTTGCTTGATATTTGATATGTATCTGTCCTTTGTTGTCGTGTCTAATATTGTGCACTCTTACTCCTATGTCTTGGATTTTGATGTTTTTTCTCATTTTTGACGTTATTTGGGAGTATGTAGCTTCCGAGTTTACTCCTTTTATTATAACTGGGCCTGCTTTCTTGTTTCTAGTTGTTGTCCAATTAAAGGGATCGTTATTTGTAGAAGTACCTGTATTTGTGTTCAGTTCTCCGTTTGTGTATACTCCTTGTTCCTGTGTTGTTATTGGTTTGTACGGAGCTTTTGTAGTTATATATATTGTCATGTTCATGTCGTGATCTGGTAATATTTACTATATCTACTTTCGTGTTATTACAGAGTGTGATTTTTTTGGTTGCCTTTTGTTGTTCTTTTTGTATTAAATTCTTGAGTCCCTGGTAGAGACTCGTCCATTTTTCTAGGGATGTTGAAATGTTCTGCTCAGATTCTCAATTTTTTAATCCAAGGACGTGTAGTGTATTTCCATTTTCTTCTTTGTTGTCTTCATCTGTGGTGATTTTTGTGTCGACGCTTATTACTTTACCTTCATCTGGCTTTCCAGATTTCAGGTAACTGGAGATTTGCGGAAAGGTTTCGCCTAGTTTTTTCTTGTAGCCATTATTTCTCTGTTCGTCCGTATCTATGATCACTATGGTGTTATTTTCGATTGAAAGTGGGCTTCCTAGGCCCGGTGTTGTTTTTGGGTAACATTTGTCATTCCATTTTAATTTTATTATCTCCATGATTTTGCTTATGTTATCTGCTTTATGTAATTGTCCTAGTATGTTCTTTTGGTCGTAGTTCGGGTCCGTTTGTGTGTCTATGTTTTTTGTTTCCACTCTTTTCGTTAAGTATTGCATTGTGTATGTTTCTTCGGTTTGTGTGTCGGTAGTTTTTGTTTCTGGTTTTTCGTTACATGATTATGGACGAGTTCCTATTTGTAGGGAGTCGATGAGGTCCCACATTTCTGCGGTATTCATCAGGCTCGACTTTGTTCTAAGTTTTTCTGTGATATCTTTGATTTCCCTTTTGGTGTTTCCATTGTTTCTTACTTGATTCGAAAGTTGCTTTACAGTTTCGTCCATAGTTTTGATTAAGTTTTTCAGTTTCTTTAGTTTCTCCCTGTCTGCTTTCAGATATTCTTCGTCGTTGTTCTCATTCGCACTTCCTATTGATGCAGTTCTTTTACGCTTAACTGATTTGCCTGCTTCATCATCCCAGCACAGATCAAAGTAGCCGGTTTTGCTTTGTGGAGTTGTGGTATTTTTCGTCTTTCCCTGCTTTTGGTTCGTCCACGGTGGTGAGGTACTCAGACTTAAAGTTTTCTTGTGTGATGTCATTGCCTTCCAAGGAGGAAGTTCTTCGTCATCATCCATGCCCCCGCTGTCAGCCACTTTTTTGTTGTTGCGATGCCTGACTTTGTCGTAAAAGCGAAAGGAAAGAGAGTTGTGGTGCCGTAGTACCGCTCTCGCTTATCGCCGGAGATAACGTATGCAAGTGCGATTTGCCTATGCCGATATTTATCGGTTTTGAGCCTTTAGATTGTTTATCTGATAGGATATTAGCTCAAGAGTCCACTAATATTTACCTTTGGTTTGACAAAACAATGAAGGATTTTTCCGCCAAAAAACCCTCACACTTTAATAGTTGTACAGGGGTTATTTTTTCCCTTACACTAATATAAAATTCCACTATGAACTTCGCGTTACTTGGTTTAATCCGTCCGTATTTATAGGAGCGATTTCAGACCGTTCTCACTCAACTGCCACCAAACGTTTCTCTCCGATCGAAGCTTCCAACCATGCGGCACTATCCTCGTCCTCGCAGGTGACCCGTAGCTAGCCAGGGCAATGGGTGCAGCCCTGGAATCTTACCTGTGGTCCAACTTCCGACAAGTTTTCGACTGCATTCAAGATTGCAGCTGAAATCAGCCGGAGTTGGTCCGCGTTCAGAGTAG
This sequence comes from Taphrorychus bicolor, assembly GCA_951812265.1. Lineage (NCBI taxonomy): Eukaryota > Metazoa > Arthropoda > Insecta > Coleoptera > Curculionidae > Taphrorychus > Taphrorychus bicolor. The sequence goes on along the minus strand of CATOSE010000459.1, from coordinate 14,191 downwards.
CTCTCGGGTAGTTTGTGTGGATTATGCCAACCCTGACCCCCCCTTAGAGCCTCCCCGTAGCTGGCCCTCTCGAGCACCCTTCGCGGCTTTTTCGAAGCTTGCTTGGGTGTGCTACCCTCCGACCATTGGCTTTTGCACCTTCGGTGGAGCTGGCTGTGGGAGCTGCTTTCTTGTCCCTCTCTCTTTCCTCGAGTATTTGTTTTAGAGCGATAGCATAGTTAGTCCCTCGGCTCATTAAGTTTTTTAATTGCCTCCGTGCAGATTTTAGTAGCCGACTTCTCTTGAGAGATAAGCTCCCCCCAGGACTGGCTTTTTCATCTTCCGAAGAGGATTTTAGAAGCTTCTCTTCGGAAGTTGTATTGTCTGCTGTTGAGGTGGAGGGTTGGTTTTCCTCCACCTCAGTAGGTTGTGCTGGAGCCGACTGACCGGTCTCCATAGATTTCTAAGTTATTTGAGAATCAAGGGATGAGTCCCCCTTGTCGGACGTAGAAATATTATTCTGCAGGTTTTGTTGCAAGGAAAATAAATATCGACTCCAGTAGGGCCCCGCATTACTACATCAAAGCTACTTACTACCAGGGTTCGCCCATTCCCAGGGGGTGTACCGTTTGTGGCACAATCACCCCTCTGTCATCCATTCTTCAGTACGGTACCACTCCTTGACTTGGAGGAGTGTATCGACCTGTCTTGTCTAGATCCAATGTTTTCAGATTTGCAGCAGGGACAGCTCTGGTAAGTGGCTCTTCACCATGAACATTGGTCTTGAACTAACGCTTTCTCAACGAAGCCATGGATCGCGGTGCAACAGCGCAGTTCCTCGTAAACCTATTACTCCCTATTATTAAAAGCAAACAAAAAAAAGTGTTGAAAACACTGAAGATGGAAGTACATCTGCTCAATGATACCAAAGGAACGAGCATACCCACAATATTTATAAGGTGCTAACACAATCAATATCTATCAAGAGCAAATATCGGAAAGCAACGTAAACATTTAGTTATAACGGGAATAAATCTAAGGCTGTTCCCACATTAATATCGCAATTTATCGATGTGCGGACTTGTTTTGCTAATACCGGAGCCCCGATATAAACTCCTAATGCGTATGGTCGGGTGTCGGGAATGTCCGAGGATTTATAGTAGCAATTTCTCTATCTAGGAAGTACCGCGGTTTGCGTGGCTTAAGATCATGTTAAGTACCGAGAGTCCCATGTGTGATTATTAAAGTTGTCTGCTTGAAGTGAGTTCTCCAACAAAACATCTTCGCCTCATTTTTGAGATATTAACAATGTCTACTACTGTACTATTCAATCTTGCATCTTTGTTTAGCCCCTAGAGTTTGGATATAAACTTTTCCTTCTCTTTTAACTTATTTGAGACCCTGTACACGGAAGCAACAAAAAAACATACATAAACACAAAATATTAACCGCTAGTTTTATAAATCGGACCACACGTAGACCCATTGCAATGCGTATTAAACTAATGATACTCTTTAACAAAACACCGGTAATATCCTCTAAAAGCTAAATTAGCGAAGATAAAATTGCAGTTGGGTGGTTTATTAACCCATTAATGGATATTCTAGATAAGCCATATTAAGTCGCTATATTTACACGGGCTCTTAATAGGTAGATTAAGTGCCATTAGAGCTATACTACACACAACAATAATTAACATTCTTAAGCTCTCTATTTATTACATTGATGTGTGTTCATAAGGGAAATTTTACGCTGTCAATATCGATTAAATTCGCAAAGGATGGAACAATTGATATGAGAGTCGGTCCCAAAAAGGCAAAGCCGCCAAATTTGGAGGCGAAATGTCCCCTCGGAGGCAACGTCCCCTGTCAACACCATGTCTAATTAACGGCCACCAAATCCGTCGTTATAATTATAGCGACGTGTTAATGACTAAATAATAGATTAATTAAGGGTAATTTATTCGGGGAACATGAAAGAAAAAACGCGACTCAATAACTTTCTACCGGGCATAAATTAAATTCGCGCCTCTGCGGTTATGGTTTCTTTCGGGTATTGAGCCACGATGGGTGAAAAAGGAAGCGCTCTGGGCAGTAGGTAAACCTCTTTCCCTAAAAGGACTTCGTGATCACGTAATACGCCAGACCGATCGAAACGATTGCGAGACGTAAAAATGATGCTTTTACAAAAGATTTCATTTACGACATTCGTCAGCCATTTTGACTTTCAACGGTCATGTCTGGTAATTTCTACTGAGTATGTAAAACTTCATCTTAGAGCTAATGAGCCTGTTAGGTTTTGGTTTGGAGTTACCTGGAGGAGTTACTGGTATTTTTATCAAACCATATGATAAGAAGGAAGAAAAAACATACCAAGTACTAAAAGCAATAATTAGTATGCCGTCCGAAATTACCCATGGAAACTTCTCTATTTGTGTTCAAAGGAGAAACAGACATTTTCGTTTTTTGTTAGTTTTATGTTCTCCCTTCTAGAGACAACCTAGAGCTACACAATTGGCAGAATACTTGAATGCAGAGTTTGACGTAGATGATGTGTTGTATTGTCTTGAGGATAGCACTAATTTAGTGCCGAAACGCCGGCATTATACAGCCTTTCTACATCCTTCAGTTTCATTGATCTACACCAAGCCATCATCACATGTATACTTGAGATTTAGAACTATTGTTTCAATAGATATTATTATTTGTAATTATTAGTTTGACCTGGGGGCTGTTCATTTAAAAAAGCTCATCTAGTCGACTGTGATATGTCAAAAAAAAAAACGATGAAGGAACAAAAGTCCGGACATTTTGATTAGGTCAAACATTCCTTCTAGATAACGTTTTCTGATAACCAACCCGTACATTTTTTAAATTTAAAAAGTTAAAAATATCAAAAATTATAAAGCAAGTACTGACTGAAAATCTAGTTTTCTTCAGGGAGTTTTCTTGAAATTTTCGAATTGCTACTAATACCTCATCATGTTCTTTTCAATTACTTTTTCAGAGTTTCCCTCTTCCCGTTTTTGTCAAGTTTCCGAGTCCTGAAAATACCATATTATAGTTTTCCAGTAGGTATATTTTCTATATTTATTAGTATTCTTCCGTTATTCTGTCACTAATTCTTCAATTAAGTACAGTCTCTAGGATTTAATTTTTGCCTCTGAGCAAATTTCTCATGTTCTTCTACTTTCTCTTATTCTTTTCAACTATAGACAATTGCTCTCTCTTCTTTTTCTTAACTTTATCTAGTTTTCTTTCAACATTTTCCTGGATTTGGCCTAAAATCTTCATAACGTTTTCGCTTCTTTAGTTATTTCAGTGTTTTTTTCAAGTCTGTTTTATCTGTTGCAAATTTGTTGCTCCCTTTTTATGACTTTTCTATTTGGATCTTCTTAAATTTTATCATTTTTATGCTGTTAGTTTGCATCATTTATTGTGAGTTTCTCGATCTTTGTCCCTATTTTTTTCGAATCTTACAAGGCCATTTTGTGATTTTTTTTTGAGGTTCTCTCGTACGTTTATAAACAATTCTCTTTTAGTATTGTACTTACTAATGTGTAGAATTTTCTTCTACTTTTCATATTTATTTTGTATGCTTATTAATGCTTTCCCTATATTCCTGTCGATAATTTTTGGAGATGATCTCAGTTCACTTAATCTGCGTTTTACACTATACTCCAATTTTTTTTTCTTTTAACTTTAATATTCATCCAATGGGCTATGCATTTTTTTTCAAGTTTATTTAATTGGATGTGGCCTAAAATCTCCACAGTTTTTTGTTTCTTTTTTTTTTCTTTAAAGTTGTTTCAAGCACTTTTATCTTATGCAATTTTGTTGCTCCTTTTTAGACCTTTGTCAGTTTACTGTTAGGATCCTTTTTCATTTCACTATTCTTATGCCTTCAGTTTTTTGAATTCTACTAAGCCATTTTGTGGCATTTTCTGAGGTTCCCTCGTACGTTTATTAATATTTCTTTCTTATTATGTCGAATTTTTCTTTTAGTATCTCTTTTTTTAAAGTTCACTCTGAAGTTCTTTTGGATCTCTTTCTACGTTTCCCAGTGGGTACATTCTACTTCCATTTTCAATAATTATTTTTTATGATTATTAATGCTTTTTCTATATTCCTGTCGATAATTTTTGGGATAATCTCAGTTCATTTGACATGCAGTTAACATTATACTCCATTTGTTTTCTTTTCGCTTTAATATTTTTACGATGTTCCCGAGTATATGCATTTTTTCTCGATTTTTGTTTAAATTTTTGTCCTTAACTTTATCTAGTTCTCTTTTTCTGGATTTGGAATAAAATTTCCACAGTTTTTCGTTTCTTTATTTTTTCTTTAAAGTTGTTTCAAGCACTTTTATCTTATGCAATTTTGTTGCTCCTTTTTAGACCTTTGTCAGTTTACTGTTAGGATCTTTTTTCATTTCACTATTCTTATGCTGTCAGTTTGCATTATTTATTATGAGATTCTCGGCTTCTGTTCCTGGTTTTTCCGAATTCTACTAAGCCATTTTGTGGAATTTTCTGAGATTTCCTCGTACGTTTATTAATATTTCTTTCTTATTATGTCGAATTTTTCTTTTAGTATGTCTTTTCTAAAAGTTCACTCTGAAGTTCTTTTGGATCTTTCTACGTTTCCCAGAGGGTACATTCTACTTCCATTTTCAATAATTATTTTTTATGATTATTAATGCTTTTTCTATATTCCTGTCGATAATTTTTGGGATAATCTCGGTTAATTTGACATGCAGTTAACATTATACTCCATTTTTTTTCTTTTCGCTTTAATATTTTTACGATGTTCCCGAGTATATGCATTTTTTCTAGATTTTTGTTTAAATTTTTGTCCTTAACTTTATCTAGTTCTCTTTTTCTGGATTTGGCCTAAAATCTCCACAGTTATTCGTTTCTTTATTTTTTCTTTAAAGTTGTTTCAAGCACTTTTATCTTATGCAATTTTGTTGCTCCATTTTAGACCTTTCTCAGTTTACTGTTAGGATCTTTTTTCATTTTACTATTCTTATGCTGTCAGTCTGCATCATTTATTATGAGTTTTTCGGCTTCTCTCTCTGGTTTTTCTGAATTCTACTAAGCCATTTTGTGGCATTTTCTGAGGTTCCCTCGTACGTTTATTAATATTTCTTTCTTATTATGTCGAATTTTTCTTTTAGTATGTCTTTTCTAAAAGTTCACTCTGAAGTTCTTTTGGATCTTTCTACGTTTCCCAGAGGGTATATTCTACTTCCATTTTCAATAATTATTTTTTATGATTATTAATGCTTTTACTATATTCCTGTCGATAATTTTTGGGATAATCTCAGTTCATTTGACATGCAGTTAACATTATACTAGAACGTTTATTAATATTCCTTTCTTATTATGTCGAATATTTCTTTTGGTAATTCTCTTCTATAAGTGTACCCAGACGTTCTTTTGGATCTTCTACGTTTCTCAGTGGGTACATTCTACTTCCATTTTCAATAATTATTTTTTTATGCTGCAGTTAACATTATATATACATTTTTTCTCTAGTTTTTTTTAACTTTAACTACTTCTCTTTTTCTGGATTTATCCTAAAATATCAACTGCTTTTTCATTTCTTTGTTCTTTTTTCAGTGTTTATTCAAGCACTTTTCTTGTTATGTAATTTTGTTTTGTTTCCCAACCTTTATCAGTTTTCTGTTTGGACTTTTTTGCGTTTCACCATTCTTATGCTGTGTGTTTGTATCATTCATTTTGACTTTCTCGATCTCTGTCCCTAGTTTTTCACAATGTCATTGCACGCTTTTATATTATTCTTATTACTACGTTTTGTGGTATTTTCTAAGGTTTTATCGTACGTTTATTAACTTTTTTTTGATATTCTTAATTATAAGTTCAGTCTGGCGGTCTTCTGAATCCCGTTCTACCTCTCTCAGTGAAGTAATTCTACTTCTGTTTTCAATACTTATTTTTTATGCTTAATAATACTTTTTCTGTATTTTTGTTAATAATAACATTTTTTTTTAATTTACTAAACTTTATTTTCATTTCTTAGAGTATTTTCGCGATTTTGCATGTTTGGTCCTTGTTCATTGATACACGTTTCTCATTATTTTTTTCTTTTATTATTTCTTTACATTACTTTTTTCTTTACTTTATTCTAACTTTTTTCGTTCCTTTCTTTCAGCGTTCATTCAAACTGTGTTATATATTATTCAATTGTATCCTTCTTTCCAGATTTTTTTTTATCTTCTGTATATCAGAGAATTACATTTGCGACGCTAAATCTCGGGCGCCAACCTTGAAATTTTACACAGAGTGGCGCGCATTTTATAGTTACACATGAAACTGGAAGCATCTCTCATTATTTCTAAAATTTATTGAAAAAAGTAAAAACATCCAAGAGGGGATCAACGATTTATATCATGGTGAGATGTTGTACTGAGCAGGAGCAGGGGACATCTACCAGGCTATTAGATCTAATTATTGATGCATGGCAGATGGCTCTCAGTTCGAGAAGCGGCCCATATTGCTCTCGCAGGTTATAGGAACCAGAACGAAGTGTAAAGAGTGGTGGTCACCAATGTGTCTATCAACCCATCTGCATACCAGTTTCGAGGTCTATCCCTCATCAGTACAGCTTTGGCTGATTGACAAATAGTAGACCTACAGTTCGCGGCTTAAAGCCAAAAATCTACGGAAGAGCGGTGGGATGTTTTATAGAGCAGGAGCAGACGACATCCACCAGCGTATTAGATCTAATACTGCATGCAGATGACTTTCAGTTCTAATACACTGGTGGGTGTCTTGGCTTTAAGCCACGATCTCACTGTCTCCAATTTGTCGACCAGCCAAAGCTGTACTGATGAGGGATAGACCCCGAAACTGGTATGCCGATGGGTTGATCGACAAATTGGTGACCACCTACTCTTTACACTTCGTTCTGGTTCCGATAGCTTGCGAGGTACAGAGTAATATGGGCTGCTTCTCGAACTGAGAGCCATCTGCCATGCAGTATTAGATCTAATACGCTGGTGGATGTCGTCTGCTCCTGCTCTGTACCCCCACCCACCGCTCTTCCGTAGACTGCATGCAGATGACTTTCAGTTCTAATACACTGGTGGGTGTCTTGGCTTTAAGCCGCGATCTCACTGTCTCCAATTTGTTGACCAGCCAAAGTTGTACTGATGAGGGATAGACCGCGAAACTGGTATGCAGATGCATGATTAATCGAAAAATTGGTGACCATCTACTCTTTTCGATTTATATCATGTAATTGACGATGCCACGTTGTCACTGTAAGAGTATTGTTGGTTACCGTTGCGATTGTGTTTGGTGTAGATGTTTTAGATGAAACAGTTAAATCGGAGTCTTGTTAATTATTATAAAGCTTCAATACATTCACCTCGTTTTTGCGAATTTTTTGCAAAATTTGCAACAGCTAAAGTCTAATTTTCTGTTTCAGATCTCACAGAAATCAGGACCATCTAAAGAAGAGACAAACATACTCTCTACATATGAGCCATTCTGCCCAGTCAGCGAGAATTTATTCTCAAAGCCCGGGTGTAACCTATCGTAGGTAACTGCTGCTAACCAGCCCTTTCCACATCCTGCTCACTCACGAGGATGAGCTCCCTACCCACCCAATATACCCAACCCACCCTGAATTGTTACAAAGATATAACAAAGTCAAATTGCTATACAGGGTGAGTCATAATGGGAGGACGAAAATGAAATGTCATATTTTTTGGTCGATTTTAAGAGGGGTTCGTCATACATTTGTGTTACCTATCGAGCTTCCTTAAAAAGTTACGGGGTGTTGAAATTAGAATTTCAAAATGCATATATCTTGATTATTCCAAAAGGGTAAGAGATATTTTAATGGAATTTGGTATGTTTCGACATCTGGGGAAGGCGCATAATTTGCAATAAAAAACTTAATTTTATTTTCGCCAGGGGCGCGGGTACCAGCACCTTGACCCATATTACTTGAAGGAAAATTGGTACGGCACTGGTTTTCGAAAAATAAAATCTAATTTTTCACTTCTCCATTCATCTCGGAATAAAAATGTCCTCTTTAGGTTTTTCAGTACGACGAACCGTCTAAATGAAAAATCTAAAATATCAAAATTCCATTTCTTATGGCTTGAATATTAAAATCTATTGATATGCAACATAATTCAACCTATAAACTGCGCGACTATTGCCATACTGCTTAAAATGGCTCTATCGCAATGCTTCTTACTTAATTACTCAAATACAGTCCTACGAAAAACAAGTTAAGTGAGCTTTTTGCTTCAGAATTGTAGTGGTGGATAAGATAAGACAAACTAAGATAAGATTTTAATTCACGAGAATTCAAAAACTTGAAGAGGGCATTTTTATTTAGAGACGGATGGGGAGTTGAAAAATTAGATTTTATTTTTCTGAAGCAAGGGGCGTACATCACATCAAACTTTAATGCTCTTATCAGACTACTAAAATGGCGGTACAGCAAGGATTTTTATTAATTTACTCCTGCGTCGTACTAAAAAATCTGAAGAGGGGTTATTTCTTCAGAGATGGTTGACGATTGAAAAATTAAATTTCGTTTTTCGAAAAACCAGTGGCGTACACTTTTCTCTTCAAATAATATGTGTCAACGTGCTGGTACGCACGCCACTGGAGGAAATAAAAATAATTTTTTTATTGCAAAGTGTGCGCCTTTCATAGTAGTCCAAACATACCAAACTTCATTAAAATATCTCTTAACCTTTCGGAAAAATCAAGATATATGCATTTTAAAATTCTAACTTCATCACCCTGTAACTTTTTAACGAAGCTCGATAAGTAACACACATGTATGACAAGCCCCCCTTAAAATCGACCAAAGAATATGAGATTTCATTTTCGTCCTCCCATTATGACTCACCCTGTATTATATGTTTTTATTTCAAAACCGACAAACCGAAAGGGTGACTGCCGACGAAGAAAGAAGCGCTCAGGAAGACAAGAAGAGCGCATGAAGAGCCCCAGTCGGCGAGGTACTTCTAAACAGAACCCAGAAATGATCACCACTCAGGGCAATCTTCAAGATTGTTCAGAAGGGAGACAGGTGGCTGAAATTTCTGTTACAGATTGGTCCAGTCAACAGCAATGATAGAGTAAAAGGCTATAGTACTGCCTGACTTTTTTATCTGAGGCCATGTTTTAGTCACTGATAGTGGCGCGTTAAAGTAAAGATGCACAACTGGATCTTAGAGCCCGAATAACATCTGCTATCACATGGCTTCCATTGTAGACATGATGGACCAGGACAGCACCCTGACCCTTATCAGAATCACCCCTATAAAGTAGGGTCACAGAATAAAATATACAGAAAGACGGTCCCTTTGATCTTTCAAAAACACTCACCTTTCTACCTTGACTACTTTGGTATAGATTTCAGGGGCGTGCTAAAATTTATTTATAATGCTATTTTATTATGAAGTTACCCTAAACTTAACCTATTTGTGTAACCGAGCTGTAACATAGCTCAGATGTAGAAGTACGTATAGAGTAGATATAATATAATAATAAAAATATGGATCTCCAATCCATACGTTTTATTGATGCTGACAAATAATCAATTGGTGTTTATGAGAATTTGGAACAGCAGCTTTAAAATTTCTGTTAATACATTTTAATGTAAAATACAATTTTATAGCGTACTCTCTAGGGAAATTAACGCAGGGATGTTGTAAATAAATATTTCTGGGAACACTGTACATTTGATAAAGAGACTTCTGCAGGGCAATTTTTTTAAATGTGTATTAAAGAGATATTCTAACACCAATTCTGGGATGCTGGTAAAGATGTAGATATTCTTGTAATGCTTGTAATTTGACCTAAAATAAAGCAGTTTTACCAAGTTTTATGTTATGGTACCAATGTATTACCTACTTGATGGTGAAACAGTGAACTGTTCTAGAACACGAATTTTTCTTGTAGGTTCTAAACTGTAATTTTGTACGGTATTAATGGATAATGCGGTTTTCTGAGGGTTTTATATTTGATTCACTAACTGGTCAATATTCTGAGATCTCTACGCTTGGATCTTCGGTACACAACCAACGTTTTGAAACTGGTTCTGAAACAATTTAGCAATTTTGAATTATTTGCGCCACATCTATCTTTGAGAGTAAAATACCTAATTGATGTTCCACACGACACAAATGGTTCACCTAAATCTTCAGAAGATGAATGTCTCTTTTTGTTGTTGCTCCATATAGCAACCTTCTGCGGTGAGTGTCAACGATGAACATACTGTCTTCAAAATGAGACCCACAAAGCTGCCATGAAGCGAATCCAAATTTCGAAGCAATTCTTCCCGATTTGCAGAAGTTACTTTTTTCTATCTTGAGGAAATCGAAAGAAAGATTGACTCGAGTTGTACTGCTTATGATTACAGTTTTTGCCTCCACATACCACTCCAGCTAACCAGGTAAAACTTCCCACCATTTTTCTTTATATACCGGGTGTCCAGCAGAACCCTGGACATAGGAGATTAACATGGGAAATCGGTTTTTATTTTTTTGCGCCTGTACGGTTGTTTTGATTGAAAAACTTTTAAGAATAAAGTTGTAGAGCTTATGGTCAGCTATCATCCTGTAATTTTTTCAATACCACAGTTTTGGCTATTTTTTGGAAGAACGCCTCGAAAAGTGCAAAAATTTGAATTTGGCGCGTCACCCCCACCATGCATGTGCAGTGTCGCCAACATAATAATTTCTTATGTCTGACTCAGAGCCGATTTTCCTTTCTTATTTATTTTGAGGGACTATCATGTAGTAATTAACGTGATTATGCAGTGAAAATTAACCGAAAACCTGAGGATAATGTTCTTAAATCATACGGTAAGTAAATGTTACGTTTATTATTATCATAATTAGTAAAAGGAAAATCATTCCAATTTGTGTATGGCTGGTTGTCAAATTCATTTTAGTTTAGCAATACGACAACCATGATGACATGGCAATTTGTCTCTTGTCACCAATTAAGGGTGTTCGTTGTTGTTGTTGTTATTGAGGTGAATTCATCTATCTCCAAATGTTTTACTTCAAAAGTGTCTATTTTGCAGTGCTGTGTGACGCGAGGCCCCATCCTGCATGTAAAAAACCCTTGCTAAGTGCTGGACTCTTCTATGACAGACAAAATCTCATTGGAAAACCAAATACAGTGCGCCCCAAAATGCCAATCCACACATTGACAACTTCTCGACGTTGGTCTCGGTTGTCCTGCACTGTATGTGGATTTTAGAGAGTCCAAACTCATTCATTTTGTTGATTTGAGGGACCCATTAATCCAAATTAACATTCATTGGTGGAACAAATGTTTATAGCAAATAAGCAAGAGCAGTAAGCAGATAGCGATGGATGTTTGATCTGCTAAGACCAGTTTCTTTCATGTTTTATCTATGTATCTGGAGACTATAGTATCTGTGAAAAAAACTCTTTTCAGTGACAACAAATCTTGCCAAACTGGCCACAAACAACTTGAAAAACTGGCCAAAAATTGGTTTCATTCCAATCGATTGCTGCTGAATATGGGCAAGACACAGAGGATGGTTCATTTTTTACTACTTACTTTTGGGTGAAGCCTCATTCACTTTTGGGCCCGATTCGTTCGTTGTTGGAGAAGGAATTTCGCACTACTCACAGTAAAATTACTGCGAATAACAATTTACATAATAGGTAATAAACCTATCAAACAGAAACCTCACTAATACTGAAAATCTTGTACTTTCTAAAGGTCTAAATTTTTCTGTAACACCTAAAAATGTTCCTAAGCTTGATTTCATTTCAGCAATTGAACAAACAGTTCAAAACTTACCACAAGAACACCAACAAGAGTTTAGAATTAGGTCAAAATTAATTTTAGATAAACCCTTTAACATTAAACAAACCCTAAATCCCATCGAGCGAAAGGCACTCAATTTTTTAAAAAAAGATAATAATATTAAAATTCTTCCAACAGATAAAGGTAACGCTACAGTTATAATGAACTGTAAAAAATTGAGAGCCTTTTAAACTATGGTAATTACACAAAACTTAACAAAGATCCAACTGAGAAAATAGAAAGACAAATTTACACCACTTTAAAAAAACACAAAAACAGTTTCACTGATAGAGAAAGATTCAAATTAACACCACACAACAGTAAAACACCTCACTTTTACGGTGTTCCAAAAATACATAAAAACAACATTCCTCTTAGACCTATTGTCAGTAGCATTAACACACCAACACATCCACTATCTAGGTTTTTATTACAGATATTAAATCCTTTAGTAGGAAACACAGAATCATACATCAAAAATTCTAGTCATTTTTTAGAAAAACTAAAAGATATAGATATAAACCCAAATCCACACTGGTAAGTTTTGATGTTTCTAGTTTGTTTACTAATGTACCTGTCGATAAAACTTTAGTTATTGTAAAAAATAAACTTGAAAATGACATCAAGCTTAGAGAACGCACTAAACTAAACATAAATACAATTATGGAATTACTAACACTATGCGTTAACACAACCTATTTTCAATACAAAAATGATTATTACCAACAAAATACAGGTATGGCAATGGGTTCACCATTGTCTCCTGTACTTAGTAATTTATTTATGGAAAATTTTGAATCAAATTTTGTTTATAATTATAATTTTAAACCTTTAATTTGGTGGAGATATATTGATAATGTTTTTTCAATATATCAGTTTGGTAATAATCATTTAGACACCTTTCTCAATCACATAAATTCACAAGAACCCACTATAAAATTTACAATTGAAAAAGAACACAATCAAACACTTCCATTTTTAGACATACTAATAAAAAAAGATTTAGACAGATTTGAAACTTTTGTTTATCGCAAACCAACACATACAGATCGAACCTTAAAATACAACTCAAATCTCCCGATTATGGTGAAAAAAGGAGTTGTAAAGAGTCTATTTGATCGCGCAAAAATCATTTGTAATGATAATAATTTGGAAATTGAAAAGAAACATATTAAAAATGTTTTACTTAAAAACAATTATCCAGGTTATTTCATTAATAAATGCTTTAATCAATTCGAACAGCCAAATATAAGGCAAAATCAAAATAGACATATTACAAACCTTTTTATACCATATATCAAAGGGTTATCAGACAAAATTAAACGATTAGGTAACAAATACAATATTAGAACAGTTTTTAGAACACAAAATACATTACGTGCACAACTGACAAAAACTAAACCACACAATGAAAACGAATACACAAAAAACGTTATATATAAAATTCCTTGCGAATGCGAGAATTTTGAAAAGTCAAATATATGCCAACACGCCTTTGATAATAGTCATAGAGTAAAATGGAACGATACTAGTATCGTATCCAAAGAACCATTATCAAAGAAGCGTAAAATCAAAGAAAGTGCATATAATTTACTTAACAAAGATCATTGTGTGGCTTCTTGTTCAGCATACATAGATAACACATGGTTACCTATGTTAGAACAAGAAGTTCAAAATGGTAACTTACATATAAATTAATATTAACATTCACATTATACCTATTTTACACGTAGATAGAACAAATCATATTAGGTACTAAACAATACATTAACCAAAAATTTTAAACGTACCTTTCGTAATAATGACAATTCTTATCAAATGACATTTTCATGTCAAAAGCAAAAAGAAATTTTCAGAATATCACACACAAATACTCAAAGACCAAACACATTAATAAGTATAACTTTTTGTAATTCATAATTTCTAAAGCTTTATTTTTTAGATAGTTCTGAAGAAGGCAGCAGACAAGTTGCCGAAACGTTACCCAGGTCGATTCGTCCGAGCCCTTTCTAGGGTAAATTGTTATTCGCAGTAATTTTACTGTGAGTAGTGTGAAATTCCTTCTCCAACAACGAACGAATCGGGCCCAAAAGTGAATGAGGCTTCACCCAAAAGTAAGTAGTAAAAAATGAACTTTCCGCCTCAAAGATTTAGGAGTTATCTACAGAGGATGGTGTTTGCATTGAGAGAGATTGGAACCGTAAATGACCACGTATCCCAGGTTAAATTTCTTGGGGTTCTTGTGGATGAGAGCACCAAGTGGGATTTACACACTGATAACTTGGCTTCAAGACTCAATACAAGTTTGTACCTGCTACGTCAGCTTCCAGATAGGATATCTCGTATGGTACTTAGATCGGCTTACTT
>CATOSE010000457.1:0-42162 GCA_951812265.1 Taphrorychus bicolor | reverse complement strand
TGTCCTTGTACTAATTTACGTGGTATGTTCAAAGGTAAGTTACTCAGGTGAAATTATGCAGGGTTGAAAATAAGGTGCTGTAATTTAGCTTATATTTCTTGTTTCCAACACTTTCCGAAAAAAATCAAAACTGATTTTTTGATACAGGATTATCAAGAATGATGTAACACCTTGGGACAAGTTTGGGTTTTTTTCGAAATATTGCTTAGTTTGATAAATATACCATGTTTTCAAAAAAGTCCATTTTTTGTTAGTCCATTAATGTTTTTATTCAACACTTCATTCATGATCAATGCAGTAAGATCATAGGAACTTATTCATGTGCTAAAAACGGCTTCCACATCCGTTAGATATACCAGGGGTATGAAAAATGTTAAACTTGCACCACATTTTCTAATGTGATCCTCTGTTTAGTAACAGATAGTTAGGAAATTGCTGTGAAATGTTACAAAACCCGAGGTGTTGGTGTTACGTCATTCGTTATAGTCCTGTATCAAAAAAAAATTTTTGATTAAGCAAAATGGCATAACCTTATTTCCAACCCTGTATAAATGCACCTGAAGAACTTACCTTATTTAAACTTACTACGTAATTTTACAGCAAGGACAGTTCTACTGAAATTCGCTTTGTGGGAAGAAATCCGTTGATCCATTTCAGAGATATGCTCTCTCAAACTTCACTCCAAAGCACACTCCAGTGTTGCAAAGCAATTAACCAGCAGTTTATATCTAATTCCTTATTCATGTTAAAGGAGCACATGATGTGAACAAAAAGGTGGAGCATGCAACTTTAAAGTAAAATGCGTACCTGTGTTAATTTTGCAGCCTGTCATATGCAATGTTTTGATATTTGGTTTATGAATCTTTAATGTGTAATGAATGCTGAAGGTGCTTAGGCTTTAAAACTCATTGCTTTAAATTTTACATTACAAATTTAAATGCAATAAATAAATTTAATCACATAAAACTTTTTTCGTAGATAATACGGATACTGTGTTACCTCTCAAGACTGATAGGAGAGCTACAGAATGACGCAGAACTGCGCAAAAAGTTGTCCACATTTGGCTCGCAAATGTCTGCCACAAGGACCACGCTCAGGCTATTTGATGATGCGCTTGTTCTTCGAAACACTTTACAATTTGGTTGCGGCAAAAATGTAAGTGTAAGGTACAGTAAGTCGTAGTGGCTCACTGTGAGCTGTGTGGCAAAATCTGAATAATTGCTAGGAACCTGACAAGTATATGGCGGCTATGGGGGTGATGTCTAATGTTTTAGACCATATTTTTCTCCCACTAGAAAAGGTGTCTTGGTTAGCTAAACATAGGTTGCTGACAGGGATTGACAATACAAAATGGGAAACGGCCAGCTCGGCCTGTTGGGTTTTCACTACATATTTGACAATTTTGAAGTAGGTGTACCTTTATTTAACTGTCATTATGAAGTACTTAAATGGATTCTTACAGAACTTTACGGTTCCTAGTTTTGTTACAGAAGCACAAATCCTGTCTGAATCAAGCCGAAAGGTAAACATTCTTAGAATGAATAAGTACTATTTAATAATTATTTAATTGTTGCGCAGTGTGTCACCAGAAAAGCTTCAGATGCTGCGCCAATATCACTTATGGACTTTGGGACGTGCCTGTCTAGATTTAATTCATTCAGTAAACACTTTGCCCCCGGGGTTCCTTTGGTCCTCCAAGCTGAAGCCTTTGTTTGTAAGTTTCATAGGAACAAGTTCTTCAATTATAGGCTTGTATTTGATAATACATAAGAGGTGGTTGAAATGATTTTTGGTTATTTGCAATCAGTTGTTAGTTGTTATGGACAAAAAATGGTTTATAGTTAAAATCTTGCGTTTCTATTTGTGATGTTCAATTAACAATTATAAAAAAGAAAACTACTGTAGGTTTCCTGCACTGCTTTTTCTAATCCAGGCTGTCCCAGCCAAGAGTGACTCATTTTAAATGTTTATAACGTTTAAACCACGTGTGCCATCAATCATGCTCTTTATGCCATTTCGTTTGTCTTGGTCTAGAGTATTTTCTAGTAGGTCGCAAATTTTGTTGTTACTTATACAGTGGAAATAGAAAAAAAAAATGCGGAAATAGTCCGGATATCAGAACATCCTATATATTGCAACACCACCATTAGGAGTCTTGTCCAAGGTATCAATATACACCAATAAACATCGGACTTGAACCTTCAAGTTTTAGCTAAAACAAATTTTTTTCCAATATTTTTCTTGTATTCAAAAAAGAGTCTGATCCATAATTATTTTTTGGTGCTTGGTGCAAGATTTTCCAGGTTGAGGAAAGACAGAACTGCGAATCTTTTTCGATCTTTTTTTGTTTCCAATTGTATCTCTAACACTAATTGCTAATAATTGAGTCTACTGGAATCAAAACCCACTAAATCCTTTTAGGGGACCCCCCACTAAACAGATTTCTGTTTAAATCACTTCTAACAAATACCATAATTTTGTTTTGAACTATAACATTTTTTAACGGTGATTTGATCAATCTATACCGTTAACGAGAGTCGAATAACGAGAAGGACCAAGCATTCTTAGGAGAACCAGGATTCACGTCGACCAGCATTGGACCACTGAACAAATGAAGGTCGAACAAACGACCGATAATGCTGTGGGATTAATACGTCAATGGAAGTTGGAAAATCAAAGACCTGATTGGAAGGAAATAGCAGATAAGGGGGATTGGGATTCCTTGGCGATTCAGAATGGTTTACTAAAGAGGACTTGGGAAAGCCCCCACGGGAAAAGTGCCATGTTTCAGCTTGTCGTACCAGAAAGTAGACGGAAAGATGTCTTGCGAGAAATGCACAATGGAGTTGTCTGGAGGCCATTTTGGAGTGAATAAGACCCTGGATAGAATGTGGGAAAGTGTGCAGAAAGAGTGTTGCAGGAATTGTGATACCTTCTGCTCCGTTAAAGGACCCCAAAGAAAGACTAGGGAACAAATGAAGCAATTCAATATTGGCGCCCCATTTGAAAAAATTGCGATTCACGTGGCAGATTCTTTTCCAGAAACGGATGATGGCAACAAATACATCTTAGTTTCCATGGATTATTTCAGTAAATGGTCTGAAGCTTAAGCACTACCAAATCAGGAAACTAACACCGTGGCAAGGGTCTTGGTTGATGAATTCTTCAGTAGATTCGGCGTACCATTAGAGCTTCATTCGGATCAGGGACGGAATTTTAAATCGCAACTTTTCAGAAGGATCATGGAACTTCTGGGAATCCGCAAAACAAGGACAACTCCACTCGGATGTTTTTGACTTTGAATCGAACCGTGGAACAATACCCCTGCAAAATGGTAGCGGACCACCAGAAAGATTGGGACAACTTTCTGCCTCTTCTAATGATTCATTCATCTTCTCTTAGTCTAGAGTTTTTTATAGTTTGACCGGTCTGACAGGTCGAAAAAAGGCAATTAATTATACATTATTTAAGATTTATAAACTTATGATAAATATATTTTTTTTTAATTTTGTTTAATGCTATTTTTAAAGAACAAAAGCGATCAGCATTTGGATTCAATTTTGTAAATCTTCAGTTTTCTTTGACAGCAAATCGGAGAAAGAGAGATTATCCGTCTCGCGAACGATGTTGTAATCTTGTCAGCTACAAAGCAAATGCTTCAAAAACAAGCACTTACTGTAAATACACAACTTGCAACTTCTCGGGAAATGTCAACCACTAAATACACGAAAACTACTGGTATCAGGATCAACATATTATATATATTTTTTAAAGTAGGTATAGGTAGAACGAATTTGTGTTGTATGACGAGGTCTCACTAAAAACACATTATGACTATCAACGTGTTGCTTTGTTTTGAGTTTTCAAAAAAACATCCTGTACCCACCTGTTTCAACAAATTAACCTAATATAAACATCAACATATTATTAATACACAATTTGCATAAAATGTCCAAAATGCATAAAATATGTTTACTTATTAAAGCTTTTCTTTTAAAAGTCACTATTTAAAAATTATTCCTTACTATTATATCGTTGATAGTGAGATGAGAGTTAGTGCGGATTGTACCCCTTCCGTTAAGATAATAACACATAGAACTTGTGTTTTGTGTTGTGTAATTCTTTTAAAAGTTTAATTCATTTTAAAGAGGCCATAAAGTTGGGGTACAAACCATTGTTAAGATAGTAGCTAAAATTATTATTAAAATGGTTTTATATGAGAGCTATAATTTTTCCTTTAAAACACTTATTAAAACTTAATTTATCCTCCCTTAAAGGAAGGCAAGGCTGGAGGTGAACAATAAAAAACACACGCGGAAGACATACACAGCACACACAAAGTTTAACGCTCACAAATAATAAGCAAAATAAGTGAAAAGCTATAAAAATTTAATTAGGCATATTTACTTATACTTTCTTGCCTTATGCAACGACGATATCTTTGGGGTTTTGTTTGTACAAATGAGTAGCTTAACTTAAAAGTACATAGTTAATATTTATAATATCACAAATACCCCTCAAAGACGTTTTTATAATAATTTGAAGTTATTTGAAAACTATATGAGAATAACCAATCTTTGAGATGATAACAATATTAATGGGTAATGAGAAAGTGACCAAACATTGGTCTGTATCAAAATATGTTACGATGAATTGATAATTATTATATCTACAGTTTATTACTGTAACTTTTCTTCAAAAATATATAATAAACACAAACCCCCTTAAACCCCAAAAAACAAAGAACAAACTAGTTATATTTAAAACTACTATGAAATACTTAAAACTAAAAGAAAAGGTTAATGTTATGAAAACTTTATTAGAAATTCGTACCAACGTTTTTTGTCCAGAAAGTAGATACTGCAAAGCTTCTACTTTAATGTTGTTCGATGTAAATAACAACTAATTTCATTGTCCAATACGACCTGGAAGTGAGACTTTAAAATACCCGTCCTTTCATTTCCTTGTTAGTTATTATAGATCTAGAAATATTTTATAAAAAATATGTCTTTGCAATAATCGACAGCGCCTCCATGGTCTCAGAATAATAATACTGAAATTTTGCCAAAATTCTCAAGGATCAATTAAAGTCGTAGGTAAAGTTTTCATGTGCGAATTGCTTTCCCAAACTCTTATAAGTTAAAACCCAGAGAAGATTTAAAATAAAAAAAAATGTTAATAAGTACATTTACATTGGGCTAAAACTAATATATAAGTAAATAAAAGAACTTTGGATTACATTGAGAAAACTGGTCCAAAAGAGACAAATTCTGAACTTTTTGATAGAAGATCTCTGAAAATACAATTATTTGAAAAAGCTAAAAATGCTTTTTTTCTGACGTAAAATGGCCAGTTTCTGTCTATCAAATTATGTTTTTTTTTATTAATTGCCAAAAACAATATATAAATGTCAAATTTTTGCCTTCACAATAAATACAAAACACCGATGTTGAGCCTGGGAAAGTTTTCGCCTTATATGAGTCCATTTATTATGTAATAACAACTACCATTTTAAGAAAGATAGAGGACCGGCTTTCGATTCTACCTCATCTTTTGATCTGATGAAAGTCGCAACTATAACCCCTCGCCAGCCGGTCCTACCACCGACACTCAGTAAGTGAAACTTACGTAACTAACGAATACAAACTGTAATCTAAATATACTTACCCTACATAAGTAAATATATGAAACAAATATCTTAAGATTTATATGTATAAATCTTGCAACGAAGCAAAAATAACAACTTAAAACCTAATAAAAATTAATAAACGAAAATCGACACAATACTTTTCCGTGTTCGGACCTTAATTTGTTAAGGCTCTTTAACAAGTGTTTTCAAATAACTTTGGTACTATTACCCCTTATATAGGGGCACTAGTACTGCTAGATTACAACAAAAATCAGGCCATCATGAGGGATTATGTACCTTATTTGCGTATTTAATAGTGAGGCATGTCAAGGCTGGAAATACCATCAGATTTCGCATGGAAGTTATTTACGAAGGGCGCGGCCTGTGGACGGTTCTGCTTCGAATTTCGGCTCATAGGATTGTGATGACGTAGCTCTGGACCGTGCTGGCAGGCCCAGCATGAACGGCAGTAGTACCGGAAACATGTGATATCCTTGCAGAAGTACGGGCCCTGTTGAACGCCGCACAAAGAACAGAGGGAGTCTTCTAGGTATGGATCCACTTGTACCTTCGGATAAAAAATTTTGATTAACTCAATATTGTTACGAATTGGTGATAGTTTGTTTCGATCATTCCCGCGCGACCGTTAGACCTGTCGAGGCTCACAGCCGAGCGTGATTTATTACATTGTTTACTCGACTTTTAATGTTAACAAGCCCTTGTAGAAATAATGATGCTTCGATTGTGACAAACTGAGACACATCAAGAGTAACTGCCACAGTAGGGCACGAGAAGTCCGTCGTTTAGAAGACCGGCGACTAAAAAGTTAATAATTTGGGACGCGAAAGTCTTACAGTGGCTGGACGTATTAAGGAACAGATAACCAGATTACCTTCGATACAGGGTTAGACGTGACCATCGTAAAGCCAGATAAGCTTGTGGGTTATACCATACGACCATTGCCCAACCCTATTACATTAAAATGAATCACTGGAGAGTCTTGCCCTATAGACGGAGATGCCGATGTCACTCTCGTGATTCAAAAAAGACTTAAGGTTCAGCATAAAGTGTTAGTTGCCAAGCTCAAGGACGAATTTATTTTGGGAGTGGATCTCATCCGGTAACATGGATTATCCTATGATCATAAACGAAATGTTTTCACATTTGAGGGATGAGGAGTTTGCATTAACCAGTAAAAATGTGGGAATGGGGCTGTGGCTACTGGTGGCTGAAAATTTCTCCAAATTCAGAACAGATTATTACAGTTACTTCTGAAAATGATCTTGGCTTCTTGGATTTGTAAAACTTAGCATGGATATGGATTCGACAACTGAAGTCGTGGTAGCACGAACTTTGACCAACACGAAGAAGACGATGCCAGTTCGTGTGGCAAATATTGGAGAAAGGAACATTAGGCTCAAAGAAGGCACAGTTCTTCCCAACTGTGAGTCCATGGAATGGGTATGCAGGTGTGTAGGAGCAGAAACATTCACAAAGAAATAATCTAACCAAGATTCTTCAGAAATTGTTGATGGCTTCAAACGCCATTGGAGCCAACCCTCAAAGGAGCAGCTTGACACAACCTGTTATGATTGAATTTGATATTTTTAACATCAAGAGCAACAACAGTCAAAACCCAGGAACTCTTTAGCCAATACGTCAACATCCACCAAGGGTTCTTTTGGCTAAACCATAGGAAGTCAACAATTTTTTGAAAGAAAAGCTAGAGGAGGATGTCATAAAAGAATCATCTAGTCAATGGTCGTCGCCTGTGGTTCTTGTTAAGAAGAAAGATGGTTCAACAAGGTTCTGAGTCGATGACAGGAAGCTTAATGATGTGACCAAAAAAGCTAGCTACCAATTGCCACGTATATCAAGGTGATTCTTCACATTAGATTTAAATAGTGGATATTGGCAAGTGAAAATTGCTCCTGAAGACAGACTGCATTTTCTACGGGCTCTGGGCTATATCAGTTCACTGTTTTGCCCTTCTAATTGTGTGATGATCCATCTACTCTCGAGCGCCTGATGGGACCTTTTTCGAGAGGGCTGACGTGGAAAACTTGCTTTGTTAACTAAGAGAACATAGTTGTCATTGGACGGAATTTTGACGAACATATAGAAAATTATTCAAATATGGAGAATTAGAATTAAAAGAAATATTCAGCATTCAACAAGTTGCGGAATGTTCATTTGAAAATAAACAAGTGCAGCCTGATCCAGAAGCAAGTCGAGTATTTGGGGCAGCGTAAAATATCTGCCCATGGCCGTTCCTGGCGTGTGCGGTGCACAGAAGTGGCCAAATTTAACTTGTTTTTTACATTTATTTTCTATCTTATCTGTATTTGTTTCCTGCTTTCTTGTGGGTTAAAGTGACCCACAGTTTAGGAATAGAAACAGTTCCAGAACTTCTTTCATATATGCAAAATACCGACAATTTTTTAGTTTTCAGACGGAATACGAGGGCCTGAGTTCTAAAGTTAACATGAGTGATGCGGGTTTTACGTGCAAGACAGGCCGATGTCCTACTTATCGCGTCGACACTGTATACTACACTGCTACCCAGGAGTAGGCGTAGAAATCTTGAGTAGAGAGGACAGGGGCAGAAAGGTTCGGCGGGGTGGGGTGGTGGTGGGAGTCGAGTGATCGAACTTCGTTATATCACTGAACGGTGCTTTAAGCTCTTTGAACTGAGTAATGCCCCCCTTGCACTCGGTCGAATATTGTTTCAATGTATTAAAGCTAAGCGAATTAGCGAATAATGTTTATGGGAATCCAAACAAACCCGTAATTTGGTACCAAAAACCGAGTTTTCGGCTATGAGAAAGCGGTAGTGTCGGTTCTACATCTACATATAAAATAATTGCTATGAACTCCAATTTGTGAGTTTGAGATAATTAAAAGAAGATAGAGACGTCAGTAAGGAGAGTTTTTCCTTTATTAGAATGATATTAGTATTAAAATTATTATAGGTAAGTACTGTCGCGCAGTGTCCCCCCAGCCGATAATGATAATCCGTATTAATCCGTTTAATCGGTGGTCGTTGCGTGGGGGCGGCTGTGTTCGCGGCTGCTGCCGTGTTGCCGCCGTGTCTGCGGAGGAGATTCGACTACGTGGATGTTCTAAGTCCAACGTATCTTCGTGTGTCGAATCTCTTTTACCACGCTGCAAGGGGGACCCAACTCTTGGAAAGGATCTATTGTCCCTTAGGTCGCTAATTTAAATAATATAAAATTTTATTGTTTTAGAGATGCCAGCAAGGTTTTATGGTTTAAGACAAAAACCTGCAAAAAGCCAAAAAAAAAAACTAATTGAATAGTAATTAAGGAAGAATAAAATTAAAAATTAAAAAAGACAATTTTTAGTTTTCTCCAGAATCTGAAATAAAATAGCGGCGGACGTGAACTTTTTACAAACAAGCTCAGTGGTCCCCAGAAACGTGTTTGACGGGTACACGATTTCTTACTAAATTGGAAAAACACAACAAAGAAAACTAAACTAACGACGCAGTGTAGAAGAGAAAGGAATTCTGCCAATAGCTGGGATCCTCGATATTATGGAGAGCACAACACTACTATAATATACTAAAAGTTTCAACTTCTACAACTACTCTACAAATACTTAATTGCCGGTAGTCTCCTGCGTCTGCAAAGTATCCGCTATCTGCAAGAAAATGGCCTATTCCGGAAAAGGGCAGAGGTGGGTTGACACTATGTAGCACAACCGAAAAAACACTCCACGAAACTTTTCGTAGGCGGGCAATGAGCGGTGTAATTGTTTTGGCACTAATTAAAGATAAAAATAATTAGCGCGGCGGACGAAAACGGGATTCAAAAAGGGGAAAAAAATATACGAATTGGCGATAATCAGAACGGCGGAGCCAAGGACTTTTCTCGCGGTAAAATTCGAAATTTTCCGTCTTCCCGGTTGGATCGTCGTTTTTAGATCGTAACTCTATCGAGTTCAAATCGCGTCTTTCTCTTTCGAGTGTCGAAGATCTTCTTCTTTTTTTCGCCACCCCCTCGGTACTTCTCATCCCCGAAAAGGGTACTCCGAAAAAATCGATACCACACTGACCAGTGGCGATTATATGGCGCTTCAGACAGCGCGGGCATAAGTTCAGAAAATGAGCTTTTCTGGAAAAAGAAAATTGAAAATGTGATCATTGGACAGAAGAAATGATGCTCTTCAAAATGACACCTCACATGACATAGTTTAATTGACAATTAAAGCTTTTAATTGAAATTAAATGTTAATTTCCTGGCTCAGTCAATTAAGACATTAATTGCTCGAATTTACAATCAAAGGATCAGAAATTAAAAGCTCTATCTGCTGAGAGAATAAGATTTTAATTTCAATTAACGATATTCGCAAAATCGCCTTAATTACTAAACTATTGTTCGGGTCACGTACAGGTCTGAAATTCTTTCAAGGGCCATAAACCATTAAAAGGGCGCCTTTGCCGGTCAAAAAAGAAGGGCAATTGTGGTGACCATGTTTTATGGCCGGAATTCCCAAGAAATTGTGAAAGTGCCTGTCCAACACTAACAAAAGAAATGCTCTTGACGAAAATAAAAAATATTGCAAACACATGTGCATTTAGGGCCTCATTGGTCTGGTTTATTTCGAAAACCGAAAAATAGAAAAAACTTCCATAAGATTAAAGCTTAAAAGCTTCGAAAGATGGCTTACAGAGTTGCCACGTTTCCACACATGAACTCATATGCAAATAGAGAGGTCAGTTTGCATAACAGTACGAAGAATATTGAAATATTAGAAAATTGTCAAACATCCAATATTCCGTACCTGACACAGATGAGTTGGCAGCACCGCGAGATAGCCGGGAAGCGAGGCAGTCTACCCGTTCCTAACACCCAAGACAGACGGTGTGTGCTCAATATTCTGTTGTAATATCTTTTCATAATTGCTTTTCTTTGTAACGAAATAGACCCGAAAATCAACTTTTCTCTTGTTTTTTTTTATCGACTACGCGAAGCTACCACCTCAGTCCTTTTGCCAGCGCGCCGGGAGACACCTTTGATGGAACCGTCCCTCCTGCATAATCGTAACAAGGACCCTTAATCCCAATTAACAAAACCTATTTCTCAAACGTCACTTTTTTTAATTTTTAGAGATTAGAGATGTCCGACTCCGAATGAAAAACTAATCGTTTATCCGAAAGTAATATAATTATTATCACAAAAGCCGTGTGCATTTTTTTTGCTGGTGTCAATGTATTTTGTGTAATTGTTATGTGCAGATTTAATGTGATTTTAACCAACTATATATTTTAATTATATTTCTCCCTGATGACTGCCAGCATTGCTGCCGAAACGTCGGAGATTTTTTTTTTGAAATATAGAGCGATGTCGCACTTGTAATATCGTATTTTTCTAAGCTAAAAAGCAATTTTTGATTAACAAATAATTTCATTCGATACGGAACGTTTAGTTGTTTTAAAGCGAATTTAAACACTTGGCAAATATCAACAGCAACTTACCTTCTTCGAAAACTTGGCAGTCTTGATTTCGATAAATGCAGCCGATATGGCTTTCATGTATGATCGAGGATTGTTAAAGGTTATCCTGCCCGAGCCGATGGGGTACTTATACTTGTCGGTGTCGATGCCTGAAACCATCCGTTAGTTTGTTTTTGCGTATACACCCATTTTTATCGCCACTCACCAGCATAAACCACCCCATCGAACAAGTCGTTCATAATTTTGGCGAGTCCTTGAGCGGTTAACATGCCGTGTAGGGCGCCCACGAACACTGTCTTACTTGGGTCTAATTTCTGCGACGCTGACTTGGTGTAGTTGGAATCGCTCAAGTACCACGGAATTACTTGAACCTGCAGCACATCAACAGTGAAAGCGAAAGCGAGGTAATGTGGAAGAAACATATACTTACGTCTTTACACTTCATCCTCTTGGACCCCATTTTGTAATAGAAGTTCTCTTGGTCCATGTAGTCGGTTGTGCAGGATTGCAATAATGCTTTAACAGATTTCTCAGAATCCAAAATGAGGTAGGCGTATCCCTGAAAGAACCTCTATTATCTGAGGATACCTAAACTTAACCTGAAAAAGTAATACCTTTGGATGTGACGCCTGCCGATCCTTGCCGGGCCATTCAACTTTGATCGGATTAAACTGCTTGAACATTTGCATAAGGCCTTCTTCGGAGATGTCCCACGGAACACCTCCCAGGAATACCTTGCTTGAATATCCCACCGGTTTCTCAATGCGAGGCGGAAGAACGCCGCTCCAGGTGCACACCGCATCGTAAACAGCTAGAAAGTCATTCTTCAGCTTTCATCATTTTTTACTTAAAAGAGCACTTACAAGCTGCAGATCTGTGAAATCTAGCCGCTCGATCTAGAGGGCTGCTCTCGGGCATTGAGCTTAGAACTGAATGATTTCCGAACCAGCGGTCAGTATTCTATCAAAAAAATAAATAAATAAAAATGTGTCAAAATATGAATTAGATTAACAATGGTCTGAATTAAACTAACTTGAGGTGAGGGGGGTGTTGGCGACAATAAAGAATGCAGCAACGATGGGGGTTGTTGCAGATACTTAAGCGCGCTAATCGCTTTAAGATTCTGCAGGTTGGATAAATCCAAGTCGGAGACGGAATTGGAACCCAGCATGTTTCTCGTTAAGTTGTCGTTTAACGATATGGAGTTCTACAGAAAAGAGAATACATCAATTTGTTGGTAAAACAGCAGTTTACTAGTATAGTTAACAAAAAAGATATTTAATAAGCGAAAAATCTTGGACTTTTGTCTTTATTGAACTTTTTACACGACGTTTCGAACATTGGAATCTCTCCTCGTTACCAAGTGAAACTGAGCATTAAGCTCGAGGCTACTTGCTTATATACTAACACAACTAACCACGCCCACCATTCCTATTGGCCGGATCGTCGCCATTGTCGCGCGTCAAGCGACCAGCACTTGTCCGCCGTATCAACGGATGCCACACCGAAGAGACGTCGCAATTTGGTTTACTAAAGACGCCTTCATTGCTTCCAATGAAGACTGCTTCCTTAAACTTTCGTTCCTTCCAGTGCTGTTCCCTAAGCACAATTTTGGCTTCCGACCACTTAATATTATGGTGTTCGGACCAAGCGTGCTCTGCAATTCCCGATTTTAATGTTTCTCCTATGTACGACATGCCACACTCACACGGGATCTGATATATACAATCTTTTTGCTGATTTGAATTTTCCGGTTTGGTTTTAGAGAGAACGCTTCTTAATGTGTTTTCAGTTTTGAAAACCGTTCGTATGTTGTACTCTCCTTCGCGATGCGTCGAAGTTTCTCTGAAGTTCCTTTTATGTATCGTATAATAAGAAGTTTAGGTTGGTCCTCGCTGTTTGGCCGAAACTGTAAAGGGACCAACCAATCAAGATCCTTCCACCTGACAAAGGAAATGCGACCGTCGACATGGATGCCACACAATATGACGAGAAGATACAGGAGATTCTTCATTGGAAGCAATGAGGGCGTCTTTAGTAAACCAAGTTGCGACGTCTCTTCGGTCAGCCATCCGTTGATACGGCGGACAAGTGCTGGTCGCTTGACGCGCGAGAATGGCGACGATCCGGCCAATAGGAATGGTGGGCGTGGTTAGTTGTGTTAGTATATAAGCAAGTAGCCTCGAGCTTAATGCTCAGTTTCACTTGAAAACGAGGAGAGATTCCACTACTCGAAACGTCGTGTAAAAAGCTCAATAAAGACAATGGGTGTCCAAGATGTTTCGCTTAATAGTACATCATTGTCTACCACCTTTTAAACAAAAAAGGTATTTATAGAAAACCAAACAATAATTTTAACAGAATACTTCAATTAACTTCTCAGGAGGATTCCCGTATACAGGATGTCGAGTTAAACCATGGGAATCTCGGTTATTTGAAGAGATTCTATTCATCACCATTCAGAAATAATGATTTCAGAAATATATGCAAAATCGAAATTTTGAAAAACCTTTATATTTTTTGTAGTTTTAAATAAAAGAGATAATAAAAAATAATTTTTACAAATTTTAAAATCCGGCGTTTCGTTTGTAATGCAACCATCAACTTCATTTTTTCAAATCCGGTTCTGGATTTTGTTTATAAATATAAAAAGATTCTAAATCTTGCAATTCTGCATTCGGTGATGAAAATCTAACTTTTAAGTGCTGCTTTTATAACCCATCTGTATACTAATTTCGGGGTCTACCCCTCAGCAGTACAGCTTTGGCTGGTCGAGAAATTGGAGACCGTGAGTTTGCAGCTTAAAGCCAATAAAAAGCTACACAAGAGCGGTGATATGTTGTACAGAGCAGGAGATTAATTAAAATTAAAATTAAAAAGGTACCATTAAACAGTCTTCGTACCATACCACCAATGAAACAGTTTAATCTTTGTAGTGTGCGATAATTCAGCAGTTTCCGACTAAACTATCTATCTGTAGTCTTCGGGGGCTAGAGAGATCGTAATCTGACTGTATCAGAAATTTTAACAGTTATACCATAAAATCAGCAAAATCTAACCTAAAAGTTAATAGATTTATTAATTGCCGCATAACACCTCAAGCAAAATTACAAGGTTACAAAAATGAAGTTGATGATGATTACATGAAAACAAAACGTCGGATTTTAAATTTGAAAACACCACATTGATGAGAGCAAAAAAGTGCCTATGAAGAAGGATCAATTATTTTTAATTACCTTTTTAAATTAAGACTGAAAAAAATAAAAACAGCCAAAGTTTTGACTTTTTGCAAATATTTCCGAAACCAGTTTGAATTTTCGAAATTTGAAGAAGTCATTTTTATAGACTTCTAATTGTGAAACTTTGTTTAATTAACCTTTCTCTTCAAATAGCGGGGATTCCCATGGTTAAACTTGAAAAACGGTCACCCTAAATTTACTATATCTGCCCAAAAATCTAACTGATTTTTAGGCAAATCGACACTTGCAATAAGGTGTATGGATAACTGTAGACTCTACAGATTTGCTGTTTCATTAATTTTAATTAATAACGTTTCGTCATTAAAAACGGAATTACACAACTGGAAAATCTACTAAATTCTACTTTTAAGTAGAGGAAAAGTTGCCTCTTTGATCCATCAGGAACGTATTATTAAAATTAGCAATAGACTAATATGTCATCAAAAAATATTCTCTTACCAATAGATCGACAATTTCTGAATTGTTCATGTTGGACGTCAAATTAAGATCGGCAGATTCCGACCTGGAAAAGTTGCGGCCTAATATCGGTTGCTGCCGCGTCTGTTGCTCGAAGAGAGCCGGACTGTTGCTTCCGCAGGACTCACTGTAGGAACATATTTTTTTCATTTTATTATGTTAACATCATCCTTTGATAATTACCTAAGAGAAACGCTCCTGAAATTCCTGTCCAAATATAAAGGATTAGCGGGACTAGACCCTGCACTTCCCAAAGAAAGGTTTCGCTGAAAGTTCTTGGCGCCGATCATCGCCTGGTTGTACTTGATGGGATAGCCGGATAGGAGTCTGATCTCTTCGAAATTACCCTGCATAAACAAGGGCGATTATCGTAATTTACTGATGTTAAAGGAGCGTTTGTCACAGTTATGATACAACCCCACTTTTGGCAAGTGGCCCGACATTTTCTTTAATAGAACTGAATTTAAATTATTGTCTTTGCTTATATGCGGAATTTGCCGTTTTTGGGATTCTTTCATAACCCATTTCATTTCTTAGCAGCAGTTTAATGAAATGTTAAATACAAAATTAGGTTTATTGTAAATTTAAAAAAATTAAAGATTAAAAAAAAATGTCAACCATACACGGTGGCACAATTATACAGATTCAATGAAGAGAAATTGAAACATACCTACAATTAAAATTCAATAAATTCAAAATTTCCACGCTAATCAATGCGTAGGTTCCGCCGACGGCAGCAGCTGAGAAGTTTAGTCAGCGAAGAATAAGTTTTTTCTTTATCATCAGAATAAACAATTAAAAAATAAAGAAATACATACATACTAAGTTGTATTATTTTATGAAACTTCTTGATTTTTAACTTAATTAACCAGTTTCGGTATTATGTAGACACTATCGAATATTCCGTGAGCATGAGGCAAGGCATAACAAAGCATAGGAACAAAAGATTAAATACTTTTAGCTTAGAATGTATGCAATTTTAATTATGTAGTGTGTTGTTTTGCCATACCTAGATAGATAGAGATAAGGCGCCTTCGCCATTATATCCAGAAATTTGTGAAAAGACGCTCGCGCGCACACACACACACACACGCGCGCTTTAAATGTCGCGACACTGATGTTTCCGTGTGAACACCTAGTGCCATCACATCAAATGTCAAGCACTACCACGGCACTAGATGTCGTGACACTGATATCACCGTGTGAATAAGCTTTTAAGGTTCCCATACTGTTGTCGTCAGCGCACGTCACACCAACTTAAATCCGGACCGGATATTGATGGTGTCGGTTGTTTTTGGTTTCTGTATTCTGTTAGGTTGGAAGTTAGGTCTTAGAGAACCTTGGAGCTAGGTCAGCTAAGGTCTAGGAGCCCTAGCGCTCCAGCTAGGAGATGAATATTAGTTTGATATTCGATTGAATTGGAAACAAGAAGAAGTTTTGCAATATCTTGACGTAAGACGTGATGACGTCTCCGAGACGTCATTTCCGGCGGATATCATCACCAGTGTAAAGGTTCCCACTGCTAAAAGGGGGGGGGGGCAAAAGTGTAAAACAGGGAGGAGTCTGTAGATTAGCTCGATAGAAACCATAGATAACTAACCTCAATCTAGGGTACTGTTGTATGTAAATACGAGTAAGAGTGTTTGGTATAATTTTCATTCAAATCCTTTTGTGTTTGTTGCGAAAAATGTAACTTCATGAAGGAGTAGAATACGAGACACTGCGAAGACGCATTGTTAATATTTATACATGGAAATCAGAGATTGCGCCATCGGCGAAGCATTTTGAGTAAGGGCTATTTGACACACTATGGAATGCGGACGATTTTTGAAAAAAAAATAAATGCCTTGAAATCTTGAAACTTTCAGGACCTACATTTGATTTTTTTTTTCTAATGTTTTTATTCAATATACAGAATTATTCGAAATTGGCGCTCATCATTGGGATCTCGTAATCCGTAAGAGATACAGATTCAGTTAAATTTGGACAAATTTTCGCATTTGGGTGCAGATCGTAATGACATTAAAATTTGCAAAATTGTGAGAGCTTATTCCCAGGATATTTGAAAAAAAAAAACTGAAATCTACGAAAATCGTTTTTGGTTTGTCCTGAATTTATGATTTAGTTTTTTTTTAAATAAATTAATCATTCTCCTGGGTACTTTTCTCCTCTACAATACGGTACCATTCAACTTGTAGTCGGTTTCGACTTTTCTAGGGCATCATCAACTTTTTTTTTCAAATATGACTAATAAATTCCAATGTCAAAAATGGGAAGCCCTCTTTACTGCAAATTCAATAATACAGTTTGTCCCAAATGGGTCTTCCATGTATTGGGATCTAGGAAACTATAGGAGCTACGAAGTCGTTTAAATGGGGAAAGTTCTAGACAATTATGTTAGTAATGTAATGACAAAAACGGGGTGGCCGTAACCAATCGGGTTTGTGAGAAATTTTGGGAAAACCAAAATGGTGCAGTTTTAAAAAATTTTTATAAGTTCTTTATTTTAAAAGATAATTGAAATTTGTGAAAACATTTCTGAAGCAACCTTTTGAGTGGAATACACCTGTAAAGGTAAAATTTCGATACAACGTTTCGGTTTTCTGAAACCATCATCAACTTCTGTTTTTCTTATGACGGCCATATTGGATTTTTACACTTGTTTACAGAGGACAAGAAATGCGTTTCAATAATGTATACCAACCCTAGTAAGATATTATAGTATTTTAAGAAGTCAAGAAAAATATAGTTTTTACTATAGTAGGCCATGGATTGAACTTGACAGTAATATGTGGCTATTATCGCGAATGCTTAAAAACAATATGACAATGACTGTAGAGGTCACAGAGGCAATATTTGTTGAATGCAGACTCATTAAAAATTAAATTGAAACAGCTGGAAATTACTTAAAGTGAGGGAAAGTTTGACATACGGGAATTTCATTTCCAAGAAAACAGAAATGCTCAAATTTCTAAAACTGACAACGAAGGAAAATATGCGGAACAAGGAGCGACTTCAGCATGGTTTAAAACAATTCAAGTCTTGAAGTCTATAAATTTATTACATTAAAAAAGAAAAATTTCTTACTTCAATGCCAAGCACTTAAATGAGGAATACACGATAATGGCCTAATTGAAAAACAGAATGTTGCAATCGGACATAGAATTTCCGTTAGAGGCACCGAACGATAAATTGCGATTCGAAATTTATGCTTGCAAACGAATTTATGCTTGCAAAGCATTTTAAAATTATTCAAAAGGCATTCGAAGAAGGCTCCCAAAATCAATCTTCTCAAAGTGGTTCACATATTATCGTGACCAATTTGAAGTCTTGTCCTTGTCAACAAATGTAAAAATCCAATATAGCCGTCATAATAAAAACAGAAGTTGATGATGGTTCCAGAAAGCCGAAACGTTGTATTGAAATTTTACTTTTACAGATGTATTCCACTCAAAAAGTTGCTTCAGAAATGTTTTCACAAATTTCGATTATCTTTTAAAGTAAAGGACTTTTTAAAAATGCAACATTTTGGTTTTCCCAACATTTTTCAAAAACCCGATTGTTACAGCCATCCCGTTTTTGTCATTACATTACTAACATAATTTTCTAGAACTTTCCCTATATTAACCGACTTCGTAGCTCCTATATTTTCCGAGATCCCAATACATGGAAGACCAATTTGGGACACACTGTATATAACACTTTATATTTTCGTCGAATTTATGTCATTTTTAACGATTCACAATTATATTAAATTGTGACAAATGTGCCCATTTTAATGTACAACAAGATGTTGTTTTTATTTTTTAATTTACAAAAATCTAACTACTTCCGGAAATAATTTTAAAAAATTCGAAATTTGCTGTAATTTGTTTGTTTTCTTTTTAACTAGTTTGAAGACAATTTGAAAAATTATTTCACTTTTTTTCTACAAGATAGTGTGATCAGGTAAGAAAAGTAAAAAGTTCTAAAAATATAAAAAGGTAATTAAAAAATAGTTGATGATGGTTACTAAAATTCAACATGTTATATTTAAAATCTGATCTGTAGAAAAAGAAGTAAAAACTCCTTGAAATAAGTTCAGAAAAATATAAAACCAATTATAAGACATTTTATCGGACTACAAATTATTTATCTGTGTAAAAGTAAATCGTTGAAAAGGACATACACTCTACCGAAAACATGAAAGATTACACATCATTAAATTTGTAATAAAAAGGATTTTCAATTTTTCATATTCAAATGTAACAGCCATATTTAAAAAAATTTTACTTGATGATGTCCCAGAAAAGTCGAAATGTCGGACCATAAAATAAATAACGCTGTAACGTAGATCAGAAAATGTGCCCACGAGAATGTGTAAATTATTTTAGAATATCTCTTCTAATAAGTTGAGGAAAAAACTATAAACTAAAAACTATTTTCGTAAACTACGGTTTTTTTCGAATATCTTCGGAAGTAGTCAAAACCTTGAAAACTTTAAAATGTCATTATGACCTACACGCAAAACTTTGCCTCAACTTAACTGAATCTGTATCTCTTAAGGTTTATGACATCCCAAAGATGAGTTGTAAATTGCAACAACCCTGTAGTACAAATAATTTTAAACGTGATATACTTTTATACCATCAAGAATTAATTTTTTTCCAAAAAAGTGTTTATTTTCTATACGTATGACTTTAGAAACTTCA
The DNA here is from genome assembly GCA_951812265.1 of Taphrorychus bicolor. Classification (NCBI taxonomy): domain Eukaryota; kingdom Metazoa; phylum Arthropoda; class Insecta; order Coleoptera; family Curculionidae; genus Taphrorychus; species Taphrorychus bicolor. The sequence goes on along the minus strand of CATOSE010000457.1, from coordinate 22,647 downwards.
GGAAAAATGTAGTCTGTTTGATGGTCAAACGACATAGACTTTGAAGTGTAAACTAAAGTTAAAATTTGAAGTAACTCTCTCAAAAACTCGAAGAGCTGTAAATAAAAAACTGAAAATTGAGAGAAATTTTTTTCTTGAACAACCTTTGCATGTTAATGAAGTTACAAAGATACAAGATGTTAAACTTTAAAACTTAAATGTTTTTTTTTCTTAGTTTTTCGAGCTTTGGAGATAATTACCTCAAACTTGGAATGTACGTAATTCATTATACTCTATAACAGATTTGTAAAATGGTTTTTTCTAATTTTGACATATAAAGTGGCACTTTTCAATACTGATGACAGTGACGTAACGTCCTACTTTTCGTAACTAGTTACGAAAAGTAAAATCTTAAAGAAGAGGTGCATTATTTGTCCTAATCCCGCTAACTTCACCAACTACTTACAACTTAAGGACGCTAATTACAACAGTAAATATTGAAGTTTATTAATAATAATTCTCTCTCTAAGTAGGTATTTGTAGTCAAAATTAGAAAAAATCTTTTCTGAAACACGTGACAAAAAACCTTTTTTGTGTATCTCATTCAAATTGCGGGAACTCGCTGCGCTCGTCCCGCAAACATTCATTCGTTACACAAAATCGGACTTTTCGTAACTGGTTACATAAATAGCTATTCCAAATCTACAGAAAGGTATTTTGTTAAGGTCAGGCTCTCTTTTACCACCACAAATTTTTTTATTGTACCCCACTGATTGTTAATTTCCTAAAATTTATATTCTCGGCTTTATTTGGAAAAAAATTGCTACTTGCAAGAACCGTTTTCTAGACATTTGCAAACATATTAAAAAAACATAATTCTGAGTTACAAAATGAATACATTTACATACCGTAATAATTAATAAATTTGTGCAAAAGTGCAAAAAGGGGCCAATTCCAGGCTAATTTTGGAACACCCTCTATATAATAAAGTCTTATCAATGTCATTTGTGGCGTTTACAACTGAGACGTTGTCTATATTATTCAAATTTGCCACCAAAAACTTTTCCTCAAGCTTAAGGCAAACCGTCGGTAGATGGAGCCCCTGACGGCAATTGCGCTACGCAGGGTTGCCAGACCAACAATTTTTTACGATCAACACAATCGAAAATTATGTATCTTGAAAGATTAAGTTTAGATTCTAATCCTTTCTAAAATTTACATACTAAGAAAAAAAATGTATTCATTATTATTACTTTATGTAGCCCATCTTTCTGTTAATTACTACCAATACTGTCTTATCATCTGGCAACGCCTCATCATAAAATAGCCGCACTATTCGCATTAAACTTTTTGAAATTTCTTCTGTTATAAGCAGGTTACAACGTATATAAAAGTAAACTCAAAGTTAACTTCAAATATAGATTATTATGACGTATAATTCATCGCTATGGCAATGAACTGGACTCATAGGAAACTCACCTTGTTATTCTGCGGACTTGACGGCGGTGGGGGGGTACAAACGTACATCGAGTCGCCCGTGTTCAAATTGAGCAGCCCCCGGGGCGAGTTCAGACCCAGTAACTCTGAAATCGACATTTTGTCTTACACACAACACTTCTTAAACACTGTTAAGAAAAATGTGTGAAACTTTATAAAAACTGCGTCAAAAAATCGGACGTGTGCTCAATTGCGAGCGGCCATTTGCAAAACAAGCGCTAGCAGGCGTCGGCGTAGGTAGACTGAAATGGCAGACCACGGCCTACTGCGATTTTAATTTTTTGTCAGGTTTCGGATTGTAAACATTTCAGAAAAGGTTTGTTGCTGATGGTTTTTTTTACTCCATAGCTAGGTATGTATGGAATTTTGGTAGCTGGGAGGTGCACAACGGACATATGGGATATAGCAGGTCAAAATTCAATATTTGCAGCGTTTTTATATTGTTATCTTTACATTATTATTGAGAAAACCAAAGATGGGAATTTACTCTCAAGGCATCCTAGATGGCCAAGCGAAAACGCTGTTAACAAAATAAACGAATATACCTACCTATAAGCCATTCACCTATTATTGTCGTCAAGTAGGCTTTGGAAAATTGACTTTGACATTTTTATGGTATCTTCTCAACATGTATTAAAAGGAGATGGGTATAATAGTTATTTATGTATTAAGAGCGAAAAGTACAACTTTTTTGCTCGCAGAGTGAAGTTTGCCGCTCGACGCGAAGCGGAGAGCGGCAATCACTCGAGAGCAAAAAAGTTACTTTTTGCTCGTAATGCATACAACGTTTTTTCTGCAAACGACCAATTTCAAATAATGTGAATCACAACTGAGCATAACTGAAGTCACAATCTGATAATTTAAATCAAAGTGACAATGACATTTTAAATAATTGGTTGAGTGGTGGTAGTTGCTGTTGACAGCAAGCGATAAAATCTTTTTCGCTTGCTGTCCTGGGCAACGCGCGGAAAAGTAAACTCACATTCTGATGCTCAAAAATGGTTAGGTTTTCGTTTGTCTAATGAAAGCGTAAAATGCGTCATTATTTGACGTTTGTAGAAAAAAAAAATACGGTTTCAAAGGTAACTAGATGACAAAAATAAGTGAATGGGTAATAATAAGTACAAGTAAAGCTGGAGTCTAGAATGGAAAAATGATTTTGGAAAATTTTTAACCAATCAAATGTTCGTATTTAGTCAAATTTGGAGAAAAAGGGCGTTTTTCATCGGACTGACGGATGCATGCGACTCTATCATCTTAATAATTCTGGAAAATTGTAATGTCTCATTTCTGCTGACGTCATTGATACGAAAATATGGTTTTCGTGCGGCACGTGACTACATTGGTTGAAAACAAAAAATATATTGTATTTGTGTGCTTCTGCATCAACATAACTAAATTTAAAGTTTAGATCCCCCAAAAAGGCCTTAGTAGGATTTAAACTTAATGCAAAAAGACCAATTTTATTGCAAACATTATATAATTAATTATTAAAGTGAGGTTATATTTACTAAAATTCTGGCAAAATGACGTCATGTGCACGAAACCCATTGAAATCGAACTATGTGACGTCATTAAAGCGTAAACACAATTAAACATTTTATGCAATAAGACTTATGTTTTAATTATTTTTCCTCATATGATTAGTCGAAAGATAATCTGGTATATGGCTTTTGACCAATCAGATGAGGAAAAACATTTAAAATATAAAACTGATTGCTTAGGTTTTCATTTGTTGGTACGGCTTTAGAATGTGATATATGGTGACAATTTCCACCTATACCATATTCACTTATTTTTGGCATCTCGTTACCTTTGAAACATTCATTTTATTCCTATCTCTTTTTGGCACATGTTGAGAAGATACAAAAAAAATGTCAAAGTCAAATTTCCAACGCCTACTTGACGGCAATAATAAGTGAATGGTTTATAGTAGGGGGTGGTCATTTGAACACATTATCTGAATGGCTGAGAAATGTAAAAAAAAGAATGATGGAACAAAAGTCCGTTCACTTTGATTTTCTCTCAAAAATTCTTGATCGTCTAGATGACGTTTTCTAGTGAAAACGCCGTATATAACTCATTCACTTAGCTTTATCATTTCGTAAGATGTAAAAAAGCGGCTTGCAAAATTTCATTTGGTTTATGAAATATTCACGAAAATTTTAAGTTTTTTTGAAAATAAATGAGGAGCCGACTGACGTTTCCTGAATATTTCACAAAGGAAAACGAAATAAAACTCTAAATTTATATTTACCGTAAATTTTAGCAACTTTTAGATAAGTAATTTAGCAAATCTTCCAATTCTTACGGTTCAAAAATTGTACAACGTAGCAACTGGACAGCCCTGTATAGGTCCTACATGTTTTTAGTCTTATCTTATCCAGAATAACCCACAGCTAATACAAAAGGAAAAAAAATTGGATAACTTACCTTCTTCATCCCAGATATCTTCCTGCCCCAACAGCTGATTTATGGAATAGTTTTGTAATATATCGAGAGTAAGGGGATTTTGCCCTTTATTATTTGGTAAAATCTGAAAATCGACAAGTCGATTTTTCTTGTTTTACAAGTTTTAACAAGAACAAAGCTCACCTGTTGATTAAAACCCCTCATGTCGTTTACTCTCAATCAAAAAGTGATAACATATAAAGTATAAGTACCCACACTGTTTGAAATATAATTGTTAAAGTCAAAAAACACACCACATATACACTTAATACAAAGTAAGAAAACGTTATAACTCTTTGGACAAATCCACCACTTTGGAGCAAAAATTTCGAATATTATACGCTTGTCGATATGTAGCATGCGCTCAAAAAGTACGAAAAGATTGCGCGAGGACAATAGTATATTGCTCAAAAAAATTGTGTTTATTTGGAAAGGATTGCTGACCGGCAGCGGCGGCTCGTGTTAAAAACCAAAAGTACAGAGCAGTGGTGTAGAGGTAAGAAATAGGGACGAAACTGGAAAAAGAACTGAAGGGGATAGACTCAAGAATGCAACTGGACATAGATATCACGGGGGCAGATGAAAAATGATAATAAAGATTCAAGAACAGGTGTAAGATAATAGTTTTAATCAAACCCCGATTTTCAAGAAAGAACACCTTTTTATTATTTTTGAAACAAATTAATTGGAACTATTAATAACCGCTCTCGAACACCATCGTTAGCCGAATTCCCCTTGTTGCGCCACCGTCATCCTTCGAACCTCTCCCAGCCTTTTTATGCTGATGGTAGCATATTTTCTTATGTGCTGACAAAGGCTGCGAGACGTTTCGGCGAATCTTGAAAATGTTTACGCTACATTCGGCCATCCTGGTTACACCCTGTCCTCAGGGTTACTGGTTTTCGGCATCTGTAATTTAAATACACCTTAATGTTAATCTATGATTACTTTACCTTTGTAGTGGGCCTTTGCCCTTGTATTCTTTTCAACGCAATGGTTTTCGGACCTTTTGTCTTGAAATTTTCTCGATAGCCATTTTGTGAGGCCCTTTGCTCTAAGTTCCTTTTGAACTTTTAAGTGTGCCGTTTGCACTGGATTCCTTTAGGGGTTCCTTTTGAACCTGCTGAAGAATCTTTTGTTCCTAATTTCGCTAAAGCTTACTTGGCATAAACCTTTTGCACTGAGTTCCTTTTGAACTTTGGTTGTACCTATTGCACTGAGTTCCTTTTGAACCTGATCAACAATCCTTTTTTTTTTTTTTATTCAAAATTCCGTCTGTTACTTGTATTTTGTTTTGTGCCTTTTGCACTGAGTTCCTTTTGAACTTGGGTTGTGCCTTTTGCACTGAGTTCCTTTTGAACCTGAGTTGTGCCTTTTGCACTGTGTTCCTTTTGAACCTGGGTTGTGCCGTTTGCACTGGGTTCCTTTTGAACCTGGGTTGTGCCTTTTGCACTGGGTTCCTTTTGAACCTGGGTTGTGCGTTTTGCACTGAGTTCCTCTTGAACCTGGGTTGTGCCTTTTGCACTGGGTTCCTTTTGAACCGGGGTTGTGCCTTTTGCACTGGGTTCCTTTTGAACCAGTTCAACGAACCGTTTTTTGTTTTTTTTTTTTTGTTCAGAAATCCGTTTGAACTGCTTACCTTGAAATACTATCCATGGTTTGATCTTGTCAACCGCCACAACTGTCTTGCGGTGTCTCATTTGTTCACGAAGGTCTTCGACTTCGTAACGGTCATTGTATAAAACATTTGTGACTTTAAAAGGTCCTTTATACTTTGGCAGCAACTTTCTGCTACTTCCTATTGCGGGAGCATCAGTACGGAAAACCATCACAATGTCCCCAACTTCATATCTCTTAGCCTTCTTACGAGCTTGATCAAATCTCTTTTTTTGAGTTATTTGATCAGCATCAATCCTAGACTTAACATCAATTCGAACCTTGTTCAAATCTAACCTTTCCAGGTGCCCTTCATCTTGCACCATATTCAATAGTGCCGCTTCAGCCACATTACGACCCTTGTAGCCAGCCAACAGTTCTAACGGCGACACTTTTGTGGTTTTATTTCCAGTATTGTTTAAAGCACTTTGAATTTGCTTAACAAAAGTGTCCCAGGCATTTTCTGGACTTCCTCCAGCTGACACTGCCAAAGCATTAAGTACAGTTCGATTGACCCTTTCGCACTGACCGTTTGCTCGTGGGGTCGCTACTGCATTTAGTACATGTTTAATACCATATGTTTTACAAGACAATTCAAAAGTTCTGGCTGTAAATGCCGTACCTCTATCACTAATTATTCGATGAGGGGCTCCAAACAAATACATTAAATTCGTTATAGCTTTGATCGTTTTTTTAGACGATGTGTTTTTCACCGGTTCAATTATTACAAATTTGGTAAATCCATCTACCATCACTAACAAATATTTATTTCCTTTCGTACTAGTCTCGAAAGGTCCCACGTGATCTACATGTAGCGTATGAAATGGAATAGGAGTTTTCTCTATCGGGTACATTTTACCCTCCTTTTTACCTGCAGGTGCCTTGTAATAGTTGCACTGTAAGCATGCCTCAACATATTTTTTAACAAAATTACGCATTTTTGCAAACCAATAGTTTTGAGTGATTCGTTTAAGTGTTTTTTCTAACCCAAAATGACCAGAATCATCGTGGCATAATCTGCATATTTGCCAACGGCAACCCTTGGGAACTAACCATAGCAACTTCCCATTCTCCAACCTTTTGTATACCACGCCTGTTTTCAGAACATAATTTTGAAAATATTCTTTTGTATCTTTTGTTAACGACTAAAAAGCTAACGCGGCGATTATCAATCTCACAACTATAAATTTATTATTTGAATTGAATGTAAATACAATTATTTACATAACTAATAAAATATTCAGAGCAACCACCCAACGACGAGTCAAAATGTCAACTCCCCCAAAACTGCCTTCTTTCCCACGTCCCGGTACGCATTAGCCTCCCTTGACGTAATCCGATGCCCGCTTGATAAACTCCCATATGGATCTTTATGGGTTCCTCGAAACGAAGTGGGCTAGATTAACTTTTGGTTGCTTTGACCCCCGACGATAACACTTTATTATTTTTATTCGCCTCCAGAATACGTCGGATACGACTAACGTCATCATCTTGATTCTGTACTGCAATAATCCAATCAGCCTCGGTTAGATCCACTGAACACACTTCCGTCATATTTGTTAGCCTACTTAACGCATCTACATGACACATTTGCTTTCCAGGACGATATTCAACCTCAAATGTATAATCCTGTACTTGCAACCACCATCTTGCCACTCGTGGAAGTAGATCTTTTTTTGAAAATGTGGTTCTCAAGGCATTGCAATCAGTAACAACTTTGAAGGAAATGCCAATCAAATAAACACGAAAATATTGAAGAGACAAAACCATTGCTAATGTCTCTAGTTCAAAAGAGTGATACATTCTTTGCTCGGGTGACGTTTGCTTACTAAAATATCCTATCACTCTTTTTCTTCCTTCTTTAGTCTGCAATAATACACCACCAACGCCTACCGAGCTAGCGTCCGTATGTAGTTCAGTCGGTAGTTCTGGATCAAATATCGCCAATAATGGTTGAGACATTAAAAATACTTTTAATCTGCTTTACGGCATTTGATTGCTCATTTCCCCAGTGCCACAGTGTATTTTTCTTCAATAGCCTAGTCAATGGCTCAACAACTGTTGCATATCCACTGACAAATTTTCGAAAATATCCGGATAACCCCAAAAATTGACGTACTTGTTTTACATTTTGTGGATCAGGCATAGCTGCGATTGCTTCCAGTTTGCGCGAACCCGGCCTTATTCCTTCTGCGCTCACCTCTCTTCCAAGATAATCCAACTTCTTTTGAAAGAAGAAACACTTACTTAACTTCAAAGTAAGATTATTTTCTTTTAGTTTATCTAAAACTTGTCGCAGTCGTAATAATCCATCTTCAAAAGTTGTTGACGGTATTATTATATCATCAATGTAAGGAAATGCAATTTCTTATCGTAAATTTCCCAACACATTGTTTATTAAACGTTGAAAAAGGGACGGAGCGTTTGTAAGGCCAAACGGCATTCGCAAAAATTCGAAATGGCCGTCTGGTGTGACAAAAGCCGTCTTATTAATAGAGTCTTCTGCCATTGGCACTTGGTAATACCCAGACGCTAAATCTAACCCACAAAAATAATTATTATTACCCAAGCGATCAAGCTGATCTTCAATTAACGGCAATGGGTATTTATCTTTTACGGTAATAGAATTTAGCTTCCTGAAATCTATACACATGCGATAGTCATTGGTTTTCTTTTTAACTAATAAAACAGGGCTTGCGTAAGGCGAATTTGATGGTCTTATTATTTGGTTCTCCAGAAGTTCGTTTATCATGGGTTGTAAAATCTGTTTCTCTGATACCGACATTCGATACGGCCGATACACTATTGGCATATCGGTGGTTAGCTTAATGCGCATTTCGACAGCATTAGTTTTACCAAGGTCTTTTAAAACAAAACAGAAACACTGCCTATACTCACAAAGTAATTTGAAAAGTTTATCTTTTTGTGAGGTGTCAATTTCACCAAAATTAATCTTTTGAAACTCTAGACCATCGTTGGCATCAAACTCAATCATGTTTATGGATTCTAAATGCAAATCAGGCAATTCATAGAAATATATTTCATCTGTTGTAACCGAATTAAACAACTATTGATTTAGAAACACTTTATAATAATAATAATAATATGCAAGTATGTATATATAACGTTAACAATTAACCAGAGCTAAAACCGATCGACCAAGCTCTATGAGTGTTCGTACTTCAATCCCGACCCTTCCCGTTTTCCCATGCCTTTAGGCCAGTTGTTTATATTAACACAATATCGGCCCTAGATCCTAGACTAAACAAAACTAAGGAATGCATCGTTCATTTAAGCACCCGCGACGTAAATGAGGGACCGCGTCATACATAGGTCTCACAGTTCGGCCATCCTGACAGAAGTTCGTCCTCGAATCCACCTGATGTTCTGCAGAAGCCATCGTGTAGATGTCCGAGCCGTCCGACGGGGATCCAAGGTGGTTGTATCAGCAACGTCTTAACCACATCAGATGCCCTTTGACCTAAGTGGACTCCAAGTCCAGGCCTTCGTTGTCGCTTGCAGTTGTGGAGCTTTGGAAGAAAGAGAAAGAACATAATATTAGATCAAACACATAGTAGCTATCCTTTTTTTTTTTTTTTTTTTTTTTTCCTTTTCCCCTTTTTCTTCTTTATTTTTGTTTTTGTTGCCAACATTTCTTTTTCTCTTTTAAACCCTCCTTGTTCTCGTTTATACTAACATATCATAAGCTTCAACTCACTAACACATGAGGCCAGCTATATGCAAATTCACATACCTCTACATCTATCAACATGATAGGCTTCCACTATTACCATCAACACATGATCAATAGTGGGCATCTATTACATTGCAAGGTAATAGGCTTCCGATCACACACGGGCATTTGGTCACGGCCATCTCCAATTAGCAAACGCCAATTCCTGCACCATTAACCAAGCTTCTGAATGTCAGGTTCGCCAGTGAACACAATCACACAGCCAATGTCGAAAGTACCCCCTTTAATAAATAATTGTAACCCCTCGTACCCTGTACCACCCCTCCCTATTTAAAGAGAACCCCATTTGTAGACAAAAACTGAGGTGATTGGCGCTCACCCACGAAATAGCCATTCAGGATACGAGTACTCTTCCCCACTCCTCAATTAAAATGAATTAAAAGAGGGCATCCGATCTGTACATCTCCAACAGATCGGGCTTCAAGAAATATGCACCTATGAGCATATTTGAAGAATATACTCATAGCTACAAATATCTTGGCTTTCACATCTTCCATGTGAGCATTCGGTTTTCGTAAACAAACGCTCTTCCCCACTCCTCAATTAAAATGAATTAAAAGAGGGCATCCGATCTGTACATCTCCAACAGATCGGGCTTCAAGAAATATGCACCTATGAGCACATTTGAAGAATATACTCATAGCTACAAATATCTTGGCTTTCACATCTTCCATGTGAGCATTCGGTTTTCGTAAACAAACGCTCTTCCCCACTCCTCAATTAAAATGAATTAAAGGAGGGCATCCGATCTGTACATCTCCAACAGATCGGGCTTCAAGAAATATGCACCTATGAGCATATTTGAAGAATATACTCATAGCTACAAATATCTTGGCTTTCACATCTTCCATGTGAGCATTCGGTTTTCGCAAACAAACCGAGCTTCTGAATTTTATAAATTCAGGTTTTTCTACTAGAATAAGTACCATATTGGGGCAGAAAAAGAAATGTTAGCTAAGGGCCAATTGTCATAATCAAAACTCACATAGGTTGCGATGCCTGGTCATTTAATACAATCCAGGGCTTTAAACTGTCTATTGCAACAATAGAAATCGATGTTCTGGTACCACGCAGATCTCGTACAACGTATCTGTCATTCGTCAAACATTTTATGATCCTAAAGGGGCCCTTGAACTTAGGTAGTAACTTTTTCGGTCCCGCATTTGACCCAGAATCCGTTTTACGTACCATTACGAGGTCATTGTCCTTAAAAACGCCAGGGGGTTTACGTTTTGCATCGAAATGACGTTTAGCTTTAATTTGTTTGCCCTTGATCTTATTTGACACTTGAGCTCTCAGAACAGATAAATTTTCTTGAGCTAGACTATCTCTAATAACATGAATAATTTTTGCGTCTGCTATGGGTTTCGGATTCAGACCCATTATTATTTCGTATGCCGATTTTTCTGTGGTACTATTTTTTGAAGAGTTAATGCTAAACTGGATCATTTTTAGGTGAGAGTCCCAATTTGTTTCACTAGTGTCATTAACACTGTAACACCTTAACGAGTTTAAAATTGTAGAGTTATACCGTTCGCATTGACCATTTGCCCTAGGTGTTGCAACTGCGTTTTTAATATGTTTTATTCCAAACTCTTTGCAAAAATCCTGCATCTTTTTTGACGTAAATGCAGAACCTCTGTCTGAAATAATTCTACTGGGTGGTCCAAAAAGAAATATAAAATTATTTAAGGCACTCAATACATATCTAACGCTAGTATTACGAACAGGTTCTATGAAAACAAACTTACTAAAGGCGTCTACCACCACGAAAATATGAGTATTTTTACGTTTTGATGTTACAAAAGGACCTAAATGATCAACATGTATTGTTTCAAATGGTACCACGGCTTTGGGAATCGGGTGGAGGAAGCCTGGCTTACTTCCTGACGTGTCTTTCATGTAAAGGCAATTTAGACAGGCTGAGACATACTTTTTTACAAAAGTAGCCATTTTACTAAACCAATAATTTCTGCGAATTCTTTCCAAAGTCTTTTCGAAACCAAAGTGGCCAGCATCGTCATGATTCAGTCGACACATTAGCCATCTACATGATGTTGGAACTACCCACTTAAGGTTATGATTAATTTTGCGATATAAAATATTGTTTTTGAAAACGTAATTTTCAAAGTAATTTTTGTTATGGGCGTTCTTTTCAGTCTGGAGAATTTTTATGATATTTTCTAATTTTTCATCTTGGGACTGTACAGCTATGATCCATTCTGACTCTGTGAGATTAACTATATTGGATATTAAGTGACTTTCTGGGAGCGGATGCCTACTAAGGTAATCAACATGGCCCATTTTAATTCCTGCTCGGTATTCGATATCAAATGTGAATTCCTGAATCTCAAGCCACCAGCGAGCAATTCTGGGAACTAGATCTTTTTTTGTTGCCGATGCTCTAACCGCTGCGCAATCGGTGTAAATTTTGAAATGGTTGCCGAGAAGATAAGTGCGAAAGTGCCTAAGGGAAAACACGACTGCCATAGTCTCTAATTCGTAAGAATGATACCTACTCTGTTCATAGGTACATTGTTTACTGAAAAAGGCGACAGGGTGCCAATTCTCAGAATATTTTTGCATTAGCACTCCCGCCACACCAATGCTGCTTGCGTCACAATGTAATTCTATGGAACGCTGTGGATCAAATATCTTTAAAACGGGGTCGTCAGCCAGGATACTTTTTATTAAATCAAATGCTTCGTCTTGGTCCGACGTCCAAGACCAAATAGCATTCTTTTTTAAAAGTTTTGTAAGGGGTTGCATAATAAAGGCATAATTAAGTATGAATTTTCTAAAATAATTCGAAAGGCCACAAAATTGTCTAAGTTCCTTTTTGCTTGATGGGGGTTTTAACTTTATGATGGCTTGGATTTTTAGTTTGTTTGGGCGAACACCTTCTTCCGAGATTTCATGACCCAAATAGGAGATTTTAGGAAGTAAAAACTGACACTTTAGTGGTTGAAGCGTTAATCCGTGTTTCTTTAAAGCCTTAAGTACGTTTTCCAACTTAAGAAACCCCTCATTATGAGTTTTAGATGGAATTAATATATCGTCTAAATATGGAAACGCTGTTCCTGGATCAAGTTCGCTCACAATCGTATGCATTAAATGTTGAAACACGAAAGGTGCATTGCAGAGACCAAAACTCATACGAAGGTATTCATAATGGCCATCTGGGGTAATAAAAGCTGTTTTATGTACAGAATCGGCTGCCATGGGTATTTGATAATATCCCGAAAACAAATCGATCAAGGTAAAATATTTAAAATTTGCCAATTTGTCTATTTGATCATCAATTAACGGGAGGGGCCACTTTTGTTTCACTGTTAATGAGTTTAGCTTTCTATAGTCTACACACAGCCTAAAGTCACCATTTGGTTTTGGAACTAAAATAACGGGGCTTGCGTAGGGTGAGGTCGATTCGCGAATAATATTATTTTTAAGTAGCTCAGTGATCATATCTTTAAGTTTTTGTTTGTGCAAATCCGATAGTCTATACGGATTATAGCTCACTGGATTAGACGTGTTAAGATTTATTGTCATTGTGACAGACTCAGTTCTACCTATTTCACTCAAACTAACAGCTACACATTGTCTATACTTATTCAACAGTTCGAGTAATAAAAGTTTATCTTTCTCTTCACAGTTAATATTACTACATGTCAGAGGTTTCAAAAACGTGAGAGCGTTTATTAACGAGCTTTCTGAGAATGTGCTGAATTTGATATCACAACCGTTCTTGTAAAATACTACTTGCGGTTGTGACAAAAAATTGTTGCCCACCAAGACGTCTGCGGGGCATATGACATCAGGTACAACCACTAGTCCGGTTATTGCACTTACAGAATCAATAAAAATTTTACAGACACAGATGTGTTTAGACTCATAAATTTCGCCCGAAAAAGCCCTTAAGAAGTATGATCGACCACTTGCTATTTGGAGACCCAAGTTGGAGGCGATAGAGGTTTTTATTAGGGAACACTCACTACCTGTATCTATGAGACCTCTTATTTTAATATTATTAATTACAACGTCCTTAAAATACAGATTTACAAGCCGGTTTGCCACGAAAAGAATTTTGTTTTTGTTTGAGGTTAATTGTCATGCCAAATTTTGGTTCCCCGGTATACGGTTCTTTCTTCGACAGTCTTTTGCGAAATGTCCCGGAATTTTGCAAAAATTGCACACGCCGGGTTCACTACGACGCGCTTTTTTCCCGGAGAAGCGACTCTGTGGGCAATTGAAACTACGGTGTCCTACCTCGGAACAATTATAGCAGCGAATTTTCTGCTGACCACTGTTACCCGGTTTGTAATTAAAGGCTGATAGAGTTGTTGACGAACTATTATTGAGGTGGCAACTTTTTAAGTAAGTAAATAAATCATCGCAATTTGAATGTCGGCAAGGGCCATTTGCCGAATGTCTTTATTTTGGAGTCCATGCACAATAATATTTACTTTGTCTTTTTCCGGAATATCCCATCGTAAGCGTTGTATTTTCTTTATCTTTTCTTGATAATACTCCGTTAAGTTTTTACTGTTGTTAGAAGAATAAACGGCAGCGTCGCGAAAGAGAAGTCCGGTACTCGAAACGTCCACTTCAAAAGTAGAACGTAGGGCAGTTTTCAACTGGGCCCAACTTTTGTGCGCGAACTCTCCGTCCAAATACCAATCACGAGCGCGACCCACGAGTTTTGAAATAACAAAACTAGTGGTCGAGACATCATCCCATCGTAGAAAATATGCCCGCTCCTCGACCAAGCGTATCCATTTGTTTACGCTTATATCATCTTTACTTGGATTGAAATCGGGAACGTTCTCCCACGAAAAAGAAGAAATGTTCATACTGACCTCGTTTTGGCTTCTAATTACCGCTATTTCTCTTTGAAGAGCAGCCAGCTGCTGTGGTATTGAGAGTGGAGGCGTAAGCGAACGTCCATCTCCAGTTGTGGACATTGTTGATGAAGTTGACGGACCAGCACCCATAGTAGCGACTTGGTTATTTTCTGCCATTTCTTTTGAATCTGGTACTTCGATGGTGGCTTTTGATGAATCGCACAACACTAAACTTTACATTAATTCACCAAGAATAGTTTAAAAAAAAGTTTATGCACTTCCACGAATTACAAGAAAAACTAACTAATTTGTACTGCTGTTATCGCGAATTTTAGCAGATCCCAATGATCCCACTTCTGACAATTGTTGTAACCGAATTAAACAACTATTGATTTAGAAACACTTTATAATAATAATAATAATATGCAAGTATGTATATATAACGTTAACAATTAACCAGAGCTAAAACCGATCGACCAAGCTCTATGAGTGTTCGTACTTCAATCCCGACCCTTCCCGTTTTCCCATGCCTTTAGGCCAGTTGTTTATATTAACACAATATCGGCCCTAGATCCTAGACTAAACAAAACTAAGGAATGCATCGTTCATTTAAGCACCCGCGACGTAAATGAGGGACCGCGTCCTACATAGGTCTCACACATCTCTAGTTTTTGTAAAGCCTACATGAGATTGTCCTATAAAATCTCTTCCAACAATCAAATCATGTTTCAAAAACTCATTATCCAATATTAAAACGTCAACCAGTGCAATCACTTGATCAATTGCCATAGTTATGCTAGTTATCCGTGTCGTGGAAACCATTGTTCCCATAAAACTGGTCAAATTTCTAGGTTCACAAAATTTAAATTCCAGATTTAGACGCTGCATTAAAGATTCTTTCATTATTGTACAAGTGCTACCCGTATCAATAAGGCAATTAATATCGACTTTATGCCCGAAAACTTTAGCTCTTTTCATAAACATATTTCTTTGCGGTACCTCGGCAGCCGCGGTGATAATTTCGCTTACCGTATCTTTATTGCCGAAACGTGTAGGTTTCATATTTCCTCTATCCCGGCATTGATCTTGAAGATGACCTATTCGATTACAGATTTGACACTGCGTCTTCGGTTTTTTACACTCGACCACTTTGTGATTACCCCCACAATTGAAACACGAAATACGTTTCCTCACAGGAATACTTGACAACTGTTTTTCCTGTGCATTCTGCCGATTGAAATTTCCTTTTCTTTGAATTGTAGTAGTATGCCCTTTCGACGTTGAGGGACCCCCGAAATGAGATTTTCCAATGTCGACATGACTTAAATAATTAGCAAGTTCTCCCACTGTTTTTAAATTGGCGGCCCTAGTAGTTAGAGCCGTTGCTTCGTCGGGAATTCCTTCGATAACGCTGTCGATAATTTTGTCATCCGATATTTTTAAACCTAATTTGTTCAATTTGGTGTTGTAACCGAATTAAACAACTATTGATTTAGAAACACTTTATAATAATAATAATATGTAAGTACGTATATGTAACGTTAACAATTAACCTGAGCTAAAACCGATCGACCAAGCTCTATGAGTGTTCGTACTTCAATCTCGACCCTTCCCGTTTTCCCATGCCTTTAGGCCAGTTGTTTATATTAACATAATATCGGCCCTAGATCCTAGACTAAACAAAACTAAGGAATGCATCGTTCATTTAAGCACCCGCAACGTAAATGAGGGACCGCGTCCTACATAGGTCTCACAGTTCGGCCATCCTGACAGAAGTTCGTCCTCGAATCCACCTGATGCTCTGCAGAAGCCATCGTGTAGATGTCCGAACCATGCGACGAGGAATCCAGGTGTTTGTATCAGCAGCGTCTTAATCACATCAGATGCTCTTTGATCTAAGTGGAATCCAGGTGTAGGCCTTCATTGTCGCTTGCAGTTGTGGTGATTTGGAATAAAGAGAAAGAACATAATATTAGATCAAACACATAGTAGCTATCTTTTTTTTTTTCTTTTTGTTTTTGTTGCCAACATTTCTTTTAAACCCTCCTTGTTCTTGTTTATATTAACATATCATAAGCTTCAACTCACTAACACATGAGGCCAGCTATATGCAAATTCACATACCTCTACATCTATCAACATGATAGGCTTCCACTATTACCATCAACACATGGTCAATAGTGGGCATCTATTACATTGCAAGGTAATAGGCTTCCGATCACACACGGGCATTTGGTCACGGGCATCTCAACTTAGCAAACGCCAATTCTTGCACCAATGACCAAGCTTCTGAACGTCAGGTTCGCCAGTGAACACAATCACACAGTCATGTCAAAAGTACCCCCTTTAATTCATAATTGTAACCCCTCGTACCCTGTACCTCCCCTCCCTATTTAAAGAAAACCCCATTTGTAGACAAAAACTGAGACGATTGGCTCACCCACAAAACAGCCATTCAGGATTTTACGAGTACTCTTCCCCACTCCTCAATTAAAATGAATTAAAAGAGGGCATCCGATCTGTACTACTCCAACAGATCGGGCTTCAAGAAATATGCACCTATGAGCATATTTGAAGAATATACTCATAGTTACAAATATCTTGGCTTTCACATCTTCCATGTGAGCATTCGGTTTTCGCAAACAAACCGAGCTTCTGAATTTTATAAATTCAGGTTTTTCTACTAGAACATGTACCATATTGGGGCAGAAAAAGAAATGTTAGCTAAGGGCCAATTGTCATAATCAAAACTCACATAGGTTGCGATGCCTGGTCATTTAATACAATCCAGGGCTTTAAACTGTCTATTGCAACAATAGAAATCGATGTTCTGGTACCACGCAGATCTCGTACAACGTATCTGTCATTCGTCAAACATTTTATGAAGGGGCCCTTCAACTTAGGTAGTAACTTTTTCGGTCCTGCATTTGACCCAGAATCCTTTTTACGTACCATTACGAGGTCATTGTCCTTAAAGGCGCTAGGGGGTTTACGTTTTGCATCGAAATGACGTTTAGCTTTAATTTGTTTGCCCTTGATCTTATTTGACACTTGAGCTCTCAAAACAGATAAATTTTCTTAAGCTAGACTATCTCTAATAACATGAATAAGTTTGCGTCTGCAATGGGTTTCGGATTCAGACCCATTATTATTGCCGATATATGCCGATTTTTCTGTGGTACTATTTTTTGAAGAGTTAATGATAAACTGGATCAGTTTTAGATGAGAATCCCAGTTTGTTTCACTAGTGTCATTAACACTGTAACACCTTAACGAGTTTAAAATTGTAGAGTTATACCGTTCGCATTGACCATTTGCCCTAGGTGTTGCAACTGCGTTTTTAATATGTTTTATTCCAAACTCTTTGCAAAAATCCTGCATCTTTTTTGACGTAAATGCAGAGCCTCTATCTGACATAATTCTACTGGGCGGTCCAAAAAGAAATATAAAATTATTTAAGGTACTCAATACATATTTGACGCCAGTACCTATTACGAACAGGTTCTATGAAAACAAACTTACTAAAGGCGTCTACCACCACGAAAATATGAGTATTTTTACGTTTTGATGTTACAAAAGGACCTAAATGATCAATATGTATTATTTCAAATGGTACCATGGCTTTGGGAATCGGGTGGAGAAAGCTAGGTTTACTTCCTGACGTGTCTGTTATGTAATGGCAATTTAAACAAGCTGACACATATTTTTTTTTACAAAATGAGCCCTTTTACTAAACCAATAATTTTTACGAATTATTTCCAAAGTCTTTGCGAAACCAAAGTGGCCAGCATCGTCATGATTCAGTCGACATATTAGCCATCTACAGGATGTTTGAACTACCCACTAAGGTTATGATTAATTTTGCGATATAAAATATTGTTTTTGAAAACGTAATTTTCAAATTAATTTTTGTTATTGGCGTTCTTTTCAGTCAGGAGAATTTTTATGATATTTTCTAATTTTTCATCTTGGGACTGTACAGCTATGATCCATTCTGACTATGTGAGGTTAACTATATTGGATATTAAGTGACTTTCTGGGAGCGGATGCCTACTAAGATAATCAACATGGCCCATTTTAATTCCTGGTCGGTATTCGATATCAAATGTGAATTCCTGAATCTCAAGCCACCAGCGAGCAATTCTGGGAACTAGATCTTTTTTTGTTGCCGATGCTCTAACCTCTGCGATACACCGATTGCACAGCAATTTTGAAACATTTGCCGAGAAGATAAGTGCGAAAGTGCCTAAGGAAAAACACGACTGACATAGCCTCTAACTCGTAAGAATGATACCTACTCTGTTCATATATCGTCTTTACCTGGATTGAAATCGGGAACGTTCTCCCACGAAAAAAAAAGAAATGTTCATACTGACCTCGTTTTATCTTCTAATTACCGCTATTTCTTTTTGAAGATCAGCAAGCTGCAGTGGTGTGGAAAGTGAATGTGTGAGCAAACGTCCATTTCCACTTGTGGACATTGTTGATGAAGTTGACGGACTTTACTCTATAGCGCTACAGTCCCTGATGTGCTCTTGCTGACGCGACGACTTGCCTCCATCCAACTCGGTTGGTCATAAGCTCCGTACCATTTTCGACGCCCAGTTTTCTCAGATCCGCAGCGATGTTGTCTCACCATCTCAATCTGGCTCTTCCAAGTGGTTTCTTCCCATGTGGGGCTTTCTTCCATACCAGTCGTATTAGCCTATTTTCGGGTTGCCTACGCACGTGTCCTGCCCATCTATCTCTTGAATTTGGCACTTTTTTTTTGATGAATCTCACAACACTAAACTTTATATTAATCGTTCACCCAGAATAGTTTAAAAAGTTTAGGCACTTCTGCGAATTAAAAGAAAAACTAACTAAGTTATACTGCTGTTATCGCGAATTTTGGCAGATCCCACTTCTGACAATTGTTGTAACTAAATTAAACAACTATTGATTTAGAAACACTTTATAATAATAATAATATGTAAGTACGCATATGTAACGTTAACAATTAACCTGAGCTAAAACCGATCGACCAAGCTCTATGAGTGTTCGTACTTCAATCTCGACCCTTCCCGTTTTCCCATGCCTTTAGGCCAGTTGTTTATATTAACATAATATCGGCCCTAGATCCTAGACTAAACAAAACTAAGGAATGCATCGTTCATTTAAGCACCCGCAACGTAAATGAGGGACCGCGTCCTACATAGGTCTCACATTGGCCACTTTTTCGTAACAATATTCCCCCAAATTTTGATTTGACAATGGTTTATGCAAAGCTGCATCAATCAATAGCTTGCCAAATCGGATTTGAGGTGGAAAATTTAACAATATTTGCTTTTTAAAGTCTTTCCAAGTCATACACAAAGTCTTTAAGGAATCGTACCACTTACGGGCATTCCCTCGCAATCGATTCGCGGCAAACTTTACGACTAAAATATCGTCCCACTTATGGAAGTTTTTCAGTTCGTCTACTCTCCGTACCCAATCAAACGCATCGAATGGGCTTGAACTCGGATCGAAGATAGGTACTAAAGTCTCATTAACAGCAAAATTCGACGGCAACATAGAAACAATAGGCACACTTACCTTTTGGCTAAGTGAGTGTACCTGTTTTTGCAATTTCCGAATAAGTCTTTCTTGTCCATTGACTCCTCTAGGTTCCTCATCTTCACTGCTGGATGTCGTTGAGGGTGAGGGAGAACGTCGCCTCCGAAAACGAGGTGGGGTTCCGGGAGGAGTACTCATTTTTTTAAAAAAAAAAACAAAGTCTTTAACTACCACTTGTAAGCACACGCGGAGTAGAATCCCACTTCTGAATTTGTAAGATAATAGTTTTAATCAAACCCCGATTTTCAAGAAAGAACACCTTTTTATTATTTTTGAAACAAATTAATTGGAACTATTAATAACCGCTCTCGAACACCATCGTTAGCCGAATTCCCCTTGTTGCGCCACCGTCATCCTTCGAACCTCTCCCAGCCTTTTTATGCTGATGGTAGCATATTTTCTTATGTGCTGACAAAGGCTGCGAGACGTTTCGGCGAATCTTGAAAATGTTTACGCTACACAGGAGATCGGTTTTAAGGAAAACATTAAGAAGAAGGAATGGGTGACGGATAAAATTTTAGAACTTATGACACAAGAAGAACTACAACAGAAACATGACTCATTTAATGTGCACAAGAAATTTAGGGAGGTAGCTGAGGTAGAAAGAAAACCCCAAACAGGAATTCTTAGAGATACAAATAATGAAATCATAACTGGTATCGAGGAGAAACTAAAAACATGGAAGAGCTACGTGGAGGAGCTTTTTGATGATGACAGACATGAGATTCCCAAGGTAGTAACTGAACATGGAGAAGATAGACCAGCCATTACAAAAAGTGAGGTCATCCACTCGCTGAAGAATCAGAAAAACAGAAAGGCTACCGGAGCGGACATTGGAAGTACTTAATTAAAACCATTGCTAGCCAAGAAGGCAAAGGACTGGATCTTATGCTGGAACTATTCAATACCATATACAAAATTGGAAAGATCCCAGTTGGCTCAAGTCTACTTTTATAACGATCCCGAAGGAAACAAACGCACAATGCGACGACTACCGCATGATTAGTCTAATGCCACATATTCTTAAAGTTTTTCTGAGAATAATCCACACTCGAATATACATGAAATGCAAAGAACAATTAAGCGTCACTCAATTTTGATTCCAGAATGGACCAGTCACTCGAGAAGCCCTCTTCTCCTTAAATGTTTTAGCACATAGATGCAAAAATATGAACATAGATGTCTACGCTTGCTTTATTGACTATCGAAAGACATTCGACCGCGTCAAGCATCAAAAGATGGTAGAAATATTATCCGTAACCGGGATTGACAAGAGATATTACAATGATAGTAAATCTCTACTGGAACCAGATTGCCAAAATAAGAATAGACGGAAGAACATCTGCTGACACTATGTCAATCCGAAGAGGCGTACGACAGGGCTGTATGTCACCACTCCTGTTCAATATCAATTCAGAAGCTATTTTCAAATAAGCTTTAGCGGAAGACGTGGGAGGTATCAAAATAAATGGAGTATGTATCACCAATATCAGATACGCAGAAGACACCGTAGTCCTTGCCGATAACATATCAGATCTGCAAAATATGATGAATAGAATAACTGAATATAGTGAGCAATACGGATTGGACTTGAATATTTCAAAGACCAAACTACTAGTCTTCTCCAAGAGACATAGTGCTGAAACAATTTGATTAACGGCAATCAGATCGAACAAGTCTCGTGTTTTAAATATGTGGGTACCATAGTCAAAGAGTGGTGTGATCCGAAACGAGAGATCCCTTCCAGAATGGAAGAAGCCAGGAAAACATTCATAAACATGAAAAGATTTTTTATTAGTCCTGATCTGAGTTTGGAGCTCAGGGTTCGCATGATTAGATATTATAAAGGTGTTGGATCGCAGTGTAGGACAAATAGCCACTTCACTTTCTCGAAATCGCCAACGTTTCGACCTTTATTTTTAGGTCTTCCTCAGGGCTACAATAACAACATACGTATGACAAACTTTAAATATACAGGTAAATTAGCGTAATTAAAATTAATTAAAAAGCTTCACCAAACTGGTGCATCTTGCAATTATTAACAAAACAAAACAAAAACAAAAAAAAAACATTCAAAAAAAAAAACGAATGAACCATTTGACTTGATGGCCATGCATCACTAGGTAATTGAATTGCGCGCCATACCCGCAAAATACGAGTAAAAGCAGTTACATATTGGAATGTATTCTGCCGCGGGAGGGGACACAGCTTACCTTTTTCAGTCAGTGAAGAATGTCACCAAATCTTATACTCACCGTCATGGCAGTACACAAAACGAAAAATTGTTAAAATCCAGACGGTGCAACGTAAAAGACAAGCAACAAACACACGGGCCAACGAAACAAAACAGAGAAATAAAAACCAGAGTCCAAAACGATAAAGTGGAACTCGACCTGTACGAAGTGCAGTGTTTTCCCCAATTTTTTTATCTATTTTTTTCCTTTCCCATTCACATCGATTCATACATTATCTATGTTAGGCCAGATGCGGGCCACAAAGAAGAAGAAAGAAGGCGATGTCTACCTCGACTGTGTATTTTTAATATGTTGTAAAAGATTGCAATACAGCACACTCAAATTTTGGGTATCGGTCCTATCATTAACAGTACTGTTAATATGGATGTGTATCATTTCACTGATAACTCGCCTATGATAATTATTCTCTCGGTCCAGTATGGTGGTGTTCTGAAATCAAAATTATGACCCCAAGTGAAATGGTGCTGTGCCAAAGCAGTCCTTTCCCTCTTTCCCCTATTGATCTCACGACAGTCCTATTCATGCTGGTAAATTCGGTTCTTGAGGTACTAGCCGAGTCATTCCCACATAGCACTTATCGCACATTCCACAAGGTACTCTATAAATTAATTCGGAT